>LOJH01027444.1:0-10615 GCA_001685095.1 Ellobius talpinus
ATGGTGGCTCACAACCATCTGTAATGAGGTCTGGTGCCCTCATCTGGCCTGCAGACATACACAAACAGATAGGATATTGTATACACAATAAATAAATAAATATTTTTTTAAAAAAGGAGTTAGGTTGTATGCCATGGTGTGAAGGTCACTTATGAACCAAAATTTAGCTTGAGGATCTTGGGTCATGCACTTACACACTATATGGTTATATAATGAATATAATGGATAAAAGGAATTGATACTTCAGTAGAGCGCTGGACAGGTCAGTTTACCAAATCTTTTCCTATTAGCACCAAAGAGGTACTCCAGAGCATCATATCCACATAGACAGACAAGAATTTAAACAAATATCCACTTCAAACATGACTTTAAAAAACCTGTTGTACTGTTTTCAGTAGATAGACTTCCAAATGCTTTGTCAAGAGTGGTGGTGTTGGCATTCTTCCATTTTCCTGTGTCCTAAGTCAATTTTTCTCTCTTCATTAATCATTTACTTAAAATTGTTGATATGCACACTACTGAGCAAATCACAAATTTGGGACACATATACATCTGTTTGTGGCATGAATTAGTTATTACTCTATAAAGTGATTAGAAAAAATCCATGAAATATGAGAAGTGTTTAGAAAGCAGTTACTATGGTTTGCTAGTGTGACAACCACCTCTAGCCTTGCACTTGCCTGTTTCCTAACTTGCTTGTTGTCTGGAGTGGCTGTCCTTGCCCTACAATAGTATCAGTCTAACCAGCAGCACGAACAATCTATTAACTTCCTGCCTCTGTCCGTGTCCTGTTTTCCATCAACTACTCTCAGTGCTACTTCTTATGACCCCTAAATGAATGTGTCTTTTCACCCAGTTTCCTTCTCTTCTCACCAGAACTATAACGAAGAGCCAATTGACCTACCGACAGCCAGAATAACCTTGCAATGGAAAATATCATGATGATATCCATGCTCAGACTACTTTAGCAGTTATGTATTGGTCTCTGAATAAAATCCAAATCTAAATGAGCCAAAGAAATCAATCGTAACCTCCAGTTTTACCCCTTAATGATGATGAGGGTTCAATAGTCACCTCTAGTTTCATCTTTTAGTGACTCTTGAGTGTTTTGATCACTCAAATGCTGTATGCTCTCTCAAAAACCTCAATACTCTCCCCAAGTGAAAATGCTCTATCCAGCCCTTCTGACCTTTAACTTTGCTAATATTAATTCATTCTTTACAAATAAGTCTTTCTTGTTGCCACATAATATCCGGCCCTCTAATTTTTCCACACTTGTAGAACAATACACACTTTCTTTAGCACTTAAATAAGCAATAATATCATATTTATTATTCATAAGGTTAAATATTAATACCTAACTTTACAAGAGACTGTGGGATTTTACTAAAAAGGTCTCTTTCTCATTCACTTTATGTATCCTGAATCTAGTACAGGTGTTTGGTAAATAATCCTCGGTAGATGGCAAATTGGACCTAATGCCATTGTCAGTGGCAATGACAATAATCATAGCAATTCTTGAGCTACTACGATGACGTATGAAATTCATTTGCTCTTAGTTTCTTCCGATTCATGGAAATAATTAGTTTCTGCATCATGGTGACAGATCAATAATATTTACTTTTTAATGCATTTGTTTCCATTCTCTGATCCTTTCTTCTCTTCAATTGTGTCTTCTTCCCGCCATATGCTCCACTGAATTCTTTATTTCTACCCATTAAAAGAGTTTTAATTCATTAACACTAGAGATACCTTTTAGAATCTGGAAAACTGCAGTAATTCTCTCAAAGAGATAAGAATGATTTAACAATTTCTGTTATATATCTACCATGTGCTGATGATTTTTTTTCTATGTTACACACCAGAGACAAACAGTAGATGGGAAACATAGCACTTACCAGTGAAGTGAGCTAGCAACTCCCAACTTAGTTTGGGTTTTTCCCCTCTTTTTCCTACTGATAACTTACTCCACCTGGATATTATCTCATTCAGAGAAAGAGTCAATGAAACAGAAATTTCTTTACAGCTATCTGTGGCTCAGACCACAGTCTCTGCCCTGTTGGAATTTCTGCTTATAAGGATGCTTCAACAGTCAGCCTAATGGTACTTTCCAGGCAAATGCTTAGTGTAGTTCGCTAGAAGATTGCAAAGGCTCATGCACTGTGTTCCTATTTGAAATAGACGCTAATATAAGATGAAAACAGCTAATTAACTCACAAAGAAGTCAAAGCTAAAATACTCCTGCCTCTTAATTCTTCAATAACTGGGCTGTGCCTTTGGTGTGCCTTGGTCAACCTAACCTGTGACAGAGGTAGCTGTGAAATTTCAGAGAAGAACCTCATTCTAGTACCAGATTTCCTCCAGTGATTGCTACAACTCAGAGCAGCAAATACTTAACTCACCAATTAAGAATGGAGAAAGTCTCCAAAGTCATCCATAAAATCAGAGAGAATTCAGGCTTTGCTCTCCTTGTCTTCAAACAAAGAGTGGTAGCTTCGTGGTAAGAAGAACTACCACAGGGTCTATCACCCATAGGTTCAGGATATGGAATCTAGATTAGCAATAATTCTTCTGACACAATTGTGGGAAAAGGCCCCATGTATCAATATGGGAAAATTGTTAAGGATAGATGCAAATGTCAAAAAAATTGCACAGTTAAAATGAACTGCTTACTTTTGAAGGAGAATGGTGCTGGGAAGTTATTCTGGAAATCTACATAATTCCAAATGTAGAATAAAGTTTACTTTGTGATCAAAGGCTTTGACTACTTATATTTGAGTTGTATTTGGTTAATTAGTCATGTACACTAAATCTTGAATGTTTAGGTTATTCCTGACTTTCAAAAACCCTTTCTACAATGAAAGGGAATCAAGTTGTATATTCTATTTTAAAATTCCAGTACGACAATGATTTGTAAGTAGAAGTGGAGTATACCAAGCAGTTACAAAGTAGATCAGAATGGAGTATTAAGAAAGGTTTATCTATTGGGGATAAACTCACAGTAAGGGTGGCGATCCACAGTCCTCTGCATATACGGGGAACGGGAACCAAATTCAGCAGAAAAAGCGCCACACATACTTTTCGCTTTTTGTCTGCACTTATAGTACATGAGACCATGCCCAAATTGGACAGTATCTTAAAAGAAATTGGCTGAAGGAGTTCCCACAGCATAAGGGTCTTCATTGTTATTCGGCACTGGAAAACTAATGTAAATTTGTGAAAACTACAGAGATTACTAGGAGAGTGATTGAGATATCAACAAAATCTAAGGCATTTAAATGCAACTTTTAAAATATACTTATTTTATTTCTAATGATGTGTATGGGTATGTTCATGTGAGTGCAGACATACATAGAAACCAGAGGCTTCAGATCTCCTAGATGTTGACTTACAGGCAGCTGTGAGCTGCCTGATACAAATCCTAGTTACTGAACTCAGATCCTCTGGAAGAGTCAAAACTGCTCTTAACTGGTGACCCATCTCTCCAGCCCCTAAATACAAACATTTAATAAACCTGACATCTATAAGAAAACAAAGATATAGTATTACCTATTTTAATGATTTACATATACTAATTTGCTTTACGACCGTAAATCCATGAACTGTGAAGATGAGATGGATTCTGATTTGACTACAAGCAACTGTGGAATAGTTAAGCAACCTACTCAGTACTGCTCAGTAGTATGACCAGAATTCAAACTTGGAACCTCTGGCTCTGGTTATGCATGTTATTTAATTAGCTCTCTCTGGGTTTGACTCTTACAGAGAATTCATTGCTCACATTATAAAAGTTTAAGAACAATGATCAGCAAAAATCTCAATCTATGATAGTTCTACAAACAAAAACTGTGATAAGTTCAACAAATATTTATTGTGTACCTACTAATCACAAAGTACTGGGTACCATCTATGAAGCATGCAGGACTAAGTTAGAAAAATATGCACAAAAGTTTGTCATCTAACAGTGCTCGACTTATATAATTAAATATATTGAATATTATACAACACTACAAAACAAAATAAATTATTAGTGTACAAATAAAGAAAAACCAAAAATGGTAATTCTGCCTCAATACAACACAAAGAATATTTTTTAAAATGTCATAGGATGACACATTATTTTATGTGCACATATAGATAGATAGATAGATAGATAGATAGATAGATAGATAGANNATAGATAGATAGATAGATAGATAGATAGATAGATAGATAGAAACTAGGTAGGTAGGGAATCCCAGAATCAACTCACCTGCTCATCTGCCTCCCATAACAACCACCGGGTCCCAAAGACTGTGACACTTTGGAACCAGATCTCAAGTCCCATTTAAGAGAACTTCTGCCTGCTCCCATACCAGACATGTACCCACATTGCTGATTTGGGAGTGGTTGGAGTCTGGACATGGAGTTCTAACAAGAACTCCAGACAGGGAATCCTAGAACCAGTTCTCTTATTCCCTGCTCTTCTTTCAGACACCCCACCAACCACCAGGCACCTAAACCAAAGCCATGTGGATCTGAATGCTGAAGCCTACTTAGACACTCCCAGAATTTCCTGCTTCCCCCTGCTTAGTTGTCAGCCTTCCCTCCAAACCACACTGATCTGATGTTTGGATTCTAAAATCAGGATTCCAACCAAAACTGCAGTTTATATTCCAAAGCCAGACTTTCAACCTGAAATTTGGGAATGCAGTCTTAGATTCAGACCTCTAGTTGATCTTATTTTCTGCCACTTTCACCATTGCTAATCCCTAAGATGTAGTGGAGTCAAATCCAGAACCCTAGCTAGAAACAAAGTCAGTCTCCTTCCTCCCCGTTGCTTGCCTATAAGCCAGCCTGTCCACTGTGACAATCTGTGAACAGCCAGAGTTTGAAACAAGAATAATTTCTAACTGCATCCTAAATGCTTATCTTTATACATTACAGATCAGTGTAGCCTTTATCACGCAGCAAAAAGCTTTTTGCAACAGAAAATATTACTGAAAGCATGTGATGAACTTTACAAACATACAGGCAAAACACTCATACACATAAAATGCATATTTAATTCATATTGTAGGATATATTATTGATTGTGGTGAGAATAAAATAATATGGTAGAAATTATTACTTTGTATAGATTTATCAAAATTGCCACTACTAGCTGTAGTTCCACAAATGAATTAGTTTATAATTTAGGACATGTTTGTGAAGGCCACCAAGTTCATTTAGAGTGATTATTTAAAACTAAGTCTTAAATACAGCCTTACTATATCAGAAACGTTTGCAATGGGGCTCATGGTTTTGAAAGTTTAACAAGATCTCAGTATCTTTCACACACCCTAAAGTTCAAAAACCACCAGAGAAAAAATATTTTAAAAAAAAGTAAAGAAAACTTAGATGAAGTCACGAGTAACATTGACGTCTACAATTCAGTCATTTTTATTAAATGGTAATTTATTTGCTTTACATTAAGACATAATATATTCAAACATGTTTTGAATGTCAATTGCTGTGCTTTAAAACATGATGTAATAGATAAATACGGAGTCCTAAAAACAAGGAGAAGTTGGCATGGGAAGCTGAAGACTCAGGGTATGGCAAAAATCTGACACTTGGTAAAAAGAACTACAGATTTCTGTAGTTCTGCAAGTCAACAAAGGCTCACAGTACAAGCTGCAGTCTTAGAGTATGGATGAGAGCTGAACCAGGGTAAAGGATCATAGACACTTGGGAGCAATGGATGTTTAGAACTCAGGGTGGAGACAGGACATGATACAGAGTAAGGCCCACAAGCAAGGATGGAATTCCACAACTCATATCACCAGAAGCTATGTACTTCAGAAGGAAGCATGAACTGATTGAGACTGAGACCCACATGCAGAGGAATTTCTATACCTCTTAATACAAGCTGAAGATCCAGGCAAGAGGCCCAAGCTTACTCAGGACATCACCTAACTTTCAGAAAATGACAAGTCATAGAGTCACTGACTACATACCAAAGCTACAGAGAAAAATGGCACATCAAGTCTACTGTGACTTAGTTCTCTCTTGACCTTTTTAAATATCTCCACTAAAAGAAAGAAGAGAATTTAAAATAGTAAGTAAAAAATAAAGAAAACTCAAGAAATTAACTTTAGATGCCATGAAGCAGAAATAAAACTTCAATGAAAAATGAAGATAACATGTCATTGCCAAAAATTATTAACCCTTTCGTAATGGCTCCCAATAAGAATGATTTAGAAAAACATCAGACAAAGAAATTAAAATAATATCTATATTCAAAGAACTGAAGAATACATCAATACACTCTAAGGGAACAAGTCCAAATAATGTGAAGGAAATAAAGAAGTCAATCTAAGATATGAACACAAAATTCAATAAAAAATACATTTACTGAAGAAGAGTCAAACTGAAATGATGTTAGAAACAAAGAACTAAATAAACCAATCAAAAAGAGGGAAGAGGCTATATATAAGCAAGTGAGGTCAAAATCATGATGGAGAAATATGCAGAGACAGCCGAACCAAGTTTGTTGAAACTCATGAATTCTAGATGGACAGCTGTGGAGGCTGCATGGGACCAAACTATGTGGGAGACAATAGTGAAACTTGGACTATCTGTGAGGCACCTAGCAGTAGAACCAGAATCTTGGTGCCTGAGCTAGCATATTGGAGTCTATTCCTTATGGTGGGATGCCATGCTCAACCTTAATGCAGGGAGAGGGGCTTGGTCGTGCCCCAACTTAATGAGCCTAACTTTATTGACTTCCCATAGGAGCACTTACCTGATGGGAGGAGTAGATGGGGTTTGAGCTGGGGTGAAGGGGATGGGAGGAGGTATGGGGAGGGTCAAACTATGGATGGAATGTAAAATGAAATTAAAAATAAATAAATAAAAAGATAGCCACCATGGATGAATAGATTTTTAAAAATTGAGCACATATCCACAAAGGAAAATTACTCAGCTATAAAATGAATGAAATAATGAAATTTCCAAGTAAATGAGTAAAACTAGAAATAATAATCTTGAGTACATTTAACTTCAGGTCCAGAAAGAGAGACCACATGTTATCTCTCATATGTAGATCCAAACTTCATATCTTTTGTGGGATGAATTTGGAACACAAATAGAAGCCTAAAACTAGATAGGGGAAAGTGGGGAGCATGCTAACTGAGGGGGACTGGACTGCTGGTAAATATGGAAGTAGAGAGAAAGAATACTGGGGGTCAGGAAAACTCAAGTAGCAAAAGGGTTCAAAGGTATAGGGAAAATTAGGAAATGGGAAAATGGCTAACCCAGAGGAAAATCTCAGGGAAACCTACTGCCTCACAACCCAATTAAAAATAGAAGTGAAGTGACTGCAGGCCACATGTGATATGAAAGAATGGGGGATTAAATATTTAATAGGGGATGAAGTGGAGGAATGAGAAAGAGGAAAGGATAGTATTGAGTTCACCAAATTAAGAATGTATGTAAGAGCCTCATAGAAAACTACTAATTTATAATCTAATTTCAAAATATAACTTTAGAAAGAGTTAAAACAGAATTACTTTCTGTGGGTAAACAATACTACTACAATAACACATATCTTATTCAATTAAAATTGCAGTGCAAGGCATATTTCCTTATGAATTATTGGTTATGGGGGCCCTGGGAAGTCACCAAAGCAACACTGGCTATTGCCATTGCCCTTGGTTATCCACCATAACTACATAAGACCCTACTGTTGAAAACACTTTGGCTATAGAGAAGTCAATCTGAAGCCAACCAGAAAACTTCCTCCCTCACTTTCACAGTACAGAAAAGTACCATGCAGATAGCTGGAGGAAAAAAGAAACAAATGGTCTGAACATTTCCTGCTTGGGCAATGACCTACCAGGCAAGATTTGCCCACTGGGGCAATAGTATAATGACTATTGTGGGGTAACTAATCATATTTTGCCTGGATGTAAGATTTTCTTGTGATGTACTTGGCCCCTCTGTTTCCTACCATCATTCCTCCCTCTCTTCAACAAGATTCCCCAAGCTTGGTCTAACATTTGACTTTTGGTCTCTGCGTCTGTTTCGACCAGTTGCTGGATGAAGCCTCTCAGGTGACTATTGGGGTAGTAATCAATCTATAAGTAAAGCAGAATATTGTTAAGCATCACTACCCTGACATTTTTTTCTCCAGTTGTGTTGGGTTCTATCCTAGGTCTCTTGGCCATCTAGTCTCTGGACCCTGGCATTCCCAGAAGCATCAGGGGTGGATCAGATAAATCAATGGAACTGAATCGAAGAACTGGACATAAATCCATACATCTAAGGACAACAGATTTTGACAAAGAAGTAAATTATACAATGAAAAAAGAAAGCGTCTTCAAAAATGGTGCTGGCATAACTGGATGGTAGCATATTGAAGTATGGAAATAGATCCATATCTGTTGCCCTACACAAAACTCAAGTCCAAGTGGATCAACGACCTCATCATGAATTTAGTTACAATGAACCTGACAGAAGAGAAAGTGGGAAATAGCCTTGACTGCATCGACACAGGAGATAACTTCCTGAATAGAACACCAGTAGCACAGACTAAGATTGACAATTAATAAATGGGACCCCACGAAACTGAAAAGCTTCTGTAAAGTATAGGACACTGCCAATAGTACTATTAATTTCTTAAGCTTGATTGATTTTTTTTCTTCAAGTTATGGTTGAGGAGAATAGAATATTGACAACTGACTGAGTACACTGTGATCCAGGGGCTTGGATCCATATGCTATTAAAAGAAACTAGTAGGATATTAGTACTGCAATAAATAGGTGGTATGTCTGTTTCTGTTAGTGTTGTCCTCTGGAAGTCAAGTGACTACCTGTCAATCATTGCTCATTCTTGAAACTAAAAATCCCTGTGAAACAACACATAAAAATACAATTTGGCAATAAGTAAATACATCTAACATTTTTCAGGAAACAGATGCACACAAATCCAATTTAACAAATATTTTTATAACCACACAGACTTTAAAAATTGTATGTTTTTTCAACCTTACAACACTTATATAATATTTGTAAATAGATTTTTTTCTTGTCCAAATGGCTAGCAAGTTCCATAAGTAGACCATTTGATGCCCATCTTCCTCTTTAAGTAGATTGGTGTTGCCAGGAGCAGATGTATCTCATTGTTATGAAAAGTCCTAAGTTATTGAAACATTTAAATGCCTTATTCTGAAAGTATCTGAAAGATTTGAAGAATACCTAACTAACTAAAATATATCTCTATATATCTAGAAAACCTAACTAACATGACTACAATCTTGACTATTATAGATAATTATCTATTAACCTATATTTCTTAATTAAACATTACATTTTTAGATGAACTGGACAAACACAGTACCTTAATCAAGAACAGAAATATACACATAACAAACTTGACCTAAAACTTATATCAATAAACTAAGATCCATACCAATGCAATATCCCTCTTTAAATGTAAATAAACATTTACAAACAATATTTGGGAATATGGGCATAGTTCTGTCCAAAATTTTTCCTGCTGTTTATTTGGCGAAGTAGTTGTTTGAGGGTGTTCATGGAGACCTCTTGGGAGGTCATGGTTTATCAAACCATATTAGCCTGAAATGAGTCCACAGGTTCCTTCTACCCAAATTTTGAAGTCAAGATACCTTTATAATATACATGATGGTTTAGTTTAGCAGCCCATACAATGAAATATCTCTCTGTGCCTAGCTCATTCACAGTCAAAAAATTCAGACACAATAATATATATAATCCAGACTCTCTGTGTATATTCTGTCTTTGTGTTGCTTATGTATTTTTACTCTATTACTTTTTAATATTTATTTTATTATATTTACTCCTTTAATCTATGACTATACTGTCTCTTTAAAGACTTTGTTTTGTTTTTTAAACCATTTCTTTATCTTATAACTCTATACTCTTTTTCTTCTCTCTCCCAAGCCTACATATATTTATCCAGCACTATGACTCATTTAAAGGTCTTTTATGTCTGAATCTGTCCTTATTGCATTATCTGTAAGTCTTTACTGTTTTGAAGAGCTTTTAAGATGGTAAGCAGCTTGGTTACAGCTGCTCTGGATGCTGGCTCTGCCTCTTTCCACTTTCAAAATGGTGAAGGTAGCATTGCTGCCAGCTCTGAGGCCACCAGGTAGAAGCCACACTCAGTACTTTAACTCTGAGAATGAGCATGCAGCACATAAACCCTTTTTTTCTGAATAATAGCTAAATATGCCCTGCAGCACACTGCACATCCTGGAAATATCTCTGTGTATGGAGGCAGGAATCCACCATGCCCTCCTGCTTGTGCATGTCTAGTAGTTCTGATCCTGCTGCCTGCCCCGGGAGGGCGTCCTGAGCTGGTCTCAATTACATTCCTCCCAACCCGAGTGGGCACACAAACACCTAGCCCCCCCCAATGCCATTCAAATGCTCCATAGCCAGAGTTTGCACTGGCAGCATGGCCCAGGAAGCTGCCTTTTTAAAAAGGCATGGCTTTTTTCTGCTACCAGTGAATCAGGAACACCTCCCTTAAGGGAGCTGCAGCACTCTGCCAGCTGAAAAAAATGAGGCTAAACTTTGTTTTTCTGTGTCTAGAGTTCCTTTTTAAGCTT
>LOJH01027446.1:0-18054 GCA_001685095.1 Ellobius talpinus
GGGGAGGACCTTGGACTTCCCACAGGGCAGGGAACCCTGACAGCTCTTTGAACTAGAAAGGGAGGGTGATGGGGGATGGGAGGATGGAGCGGGAATTGGGAGGAGGGGAGGAGGTGGAAATTTTTTTTATAATAATAATAATAATAAATGAAAAATAAAAAAAAAGCCAACTAGTAAAAGATATGAGGAATAAAGCCACATTGCCTAGTGTTATGGAGGTATTGATATTATCACTGAGAATTACTTCAGTTATCAATTAATATGGCATGTTTATCATAAAATCATAGAAGATATTATGAGACAAAGGATGTGAAATTAATCTGTGAGATATACAGAGAGAAAGATAGAGAGAGAGAGACTGTTGATCACAAATGGAAAAATTAAGACTTTCAACACTACTTCTATGTATATTCCAACATATTTGTGTCACTCATTGTACCTATACCCTTTGGTATTTTGCAAATAAAGTAGCAATTATTTCTGATTTTCCTACTATTTTCTAATCATTAGAGAAGCTCAAAGGGACATAGGTGGGGTTCCCATGGGAAACATATGCTAGTGTTTCTTGCCTTTTATAAAATAAAACATCATCAGAATTGCACCATCATCACTAAGTTATTCATCCATGCAAGTGTAGGTATATACACTTGAAAGGGACAAAACTGACCCTCCATCAATTGAACATGAACTCTATGCTGTTTTTAAGTAGAACAGATGAGGAAAAATTGAGTCATCTCTACTCAATTTAGGATATTTAGTTACCAAAGAACTCAACACTTTCATAAGACAGCTGCTTATGTGTAGGGCAGAAAATTGTTCAGTCCCTCAAACATTTTGTCAATGAAATCTTGACTCAAAATAGACAAAGTAACACTTTCAAATTATGGTAATTCTGTACTTACACCTGAACACCCAGAGGAATAACATGTGTATGTGGGCACACATGCACGGGCATGCACACACACACACACACACACACACACAGAGAGAGAAAGAGAGAGGGAGAGAGAGAAGGAGAGAGAGAGAAGGAGAGAGAGAGTAATCAAAGTGAAATTAGTAGGTATGAGACTAGATAGAAATTTCAGTGTGTAGCAATAATATCTAAAATTAACACCTAAACAATGAGAAAAGTTACACATCTTTGTTAATTCTTAGACTTAAGCATTTATCACTACTATGGTTCTCATGCTTTGGGGAGCTAAAAATCCTAGGTGCTTTCATTGTGGACCTACCAGTTTTCCCCTAGAGTGGTTCCAACTAAAGGTTTATAAAAATAGCAAGCATGCCCATTGCTACCCCACTAGGCAAATTTAGCCCAAAGAGTTCTTATATCTGTGGCTAGAATGCTATTGAACTGTGTTTAAGTCTTCCTATTGAATTCTTCTTTTATGTTCTCACTTTTTGACAGGTATCAAACCGATATCAATATCTGAAGATTTGTTGGGCATAAAGATACATGCTTGTAAACCCAGTATATGGGAGACTAGGACAGGAGGCTCATTAACTTAAGACCTGTATGGACTAAAGAGAAAGTTTAATGTCACTAACTTCTCCAAATATATTTATACATCCTGACCAGTTTTTCCTCCTTTTCTCCTCCCAAGCCCTTCCACTATCTCAGTTCTCAAAAGGCATTTCTTTTAATAAGTGTATCGTAAAACTAATAGTAAGATATTGTTTAGGTAATAGTTCACCTACCCCCAAGTGTGGAAACAAAATGTTAAGCTTGATGTCATGGGTACAAATAGACCCAGTGAAAGCCACTCAATTGAAAATTTTACTTATGATGATCTTGGAAATTATTCCAATGGACTGAAAACCCCCTCTAGAAAATAAAAAAAGGACTGAGAAACTTTATAGATATCTGGGAGAACATATCTACAAGAACAATAAAGTAGATGGATGTCTTAAATTTTGTACTATGGCTACAACAAAGTATCCATGGCAAGGACATTCATAAATAAAAGACATTTAATTAGTTTGTAGGTCGGAAAGCCTCAGTGGGGTACAAGTTCAAAGTTGATTCTGGTCAAAATCTTGTGGCTGTATCATATCTTAGCAGATGGTATCATGGCAAGCCTGCATGTAAGAAGAATAATATCACATGAAAAGCAAGAACCCAGAGAATTTCGAGAGATGGGTTTTTATTTTTACAACGAGCTCAATTTTAAGGGAAGCTAGTAGGGTCAAAACAGAACAACATCAATTTCTTCCCAGGATAATGCTTCCAATGACCTAAAGATTACTCCATAAGCCCTAGATTTTAAAAGTTCTGTCTAAGATCTGGGATTTAGCTCAGTGATATGGCATTTATACAGGTTGTGCAAGGCCCTAGGTTCAATCCACACCACAATAAAAATGTGTCACCACTTCTCAAGATCCCATTTGGGACAAAGCTCCCGACATACACACAAACCGTTTTGTATGTCATCAAATGTATAACAACTCTTTATTACTAAGTTATATAAGCAGGCTGGTGTTGCTTAGTAAGAAACTAAAGGCTAATCAACCAATAAAGGCCAAGGAATAACACCCAGAATACCTCCTTAGTATATTAATGGAAGCCCTTATCTTCTGTAGTAGAAGAACAGATACAGCTTCAGAGATGTAGAATACTATTAGTAGATCCAGTTGCAAATGTTCTGGAACCCAGAATAACCCAATCATGCTCACTTGTAAAATTAGCCATCGTATCATGTAGCAAAAGTGCTAAAAAGTCGATGCATTCTTGCCTATTGTGTCTTACAATCTGGTTATTTAAATTATTCACAATATTCTATTACAGGATTAATATTCTGGAAAGCACATGCCACTACATATGACCTAATGCCTACAGCCCCCTTAGCATATATTCTATTTGTTTCTTTAAAAGGCCAACAATATTGGTGTGTGAGTTCCTTCTGTCTATGTGTTGCTTTTATTGGTTAATGAATAAAGAAACTGTTTTGGCCTGTGATAGGGCAAAATTACAAAGCTAGGTGGGGAAAACTGAAGTGAATGCTGGGAGAAGGTAGGCAGAGAGAGAGAGATGCCATGGAGCTGCAGGAGACAGATGCTGTGAACTTTACCCGGTAAACCACAGCTATGTGGCGATACACAGATTAATATAAATGGTTAAATTATTATAAGAGTTAGCCAATAAGAATCTAGAGCTAGTGGGCCAAGCAACGATTTAGTTAATACAGTTTCTGTGTGATTACTTCGGGGCTGAGCAGCTGGGAGCAACCAAGAGGCCTCTCTCCTTACAACAACATATCTTCATGGAGTTTATTCTGTGATGTAATTGCAATGGTATTTCTCATAAGCATGAGGTAAAAGTGGGATCAATTCTCAGGAATAAAGAACAGGAAGTTTGGTGTCCTATTCTTTCAGCGGGGATGTTTGAGTTGAGTCCAATGAGTCAAACACCCTCTGTCACATGTTCCAAGTGATATCATGTTCTCCATCTCACCTTAGTCCCCAAGCAATGGGTCCAGAAGACCATGGATTAAAACCTCTGAAACCATGAAGCAAAACAAACAATTCTTCCTTATCAATTGTGTCTCATGTGTCTTTGTCACAGCAACTACAAGCTAGCCTACACATATATGGCGTTCAAATATCTATCAGTGATACGAGAGGTTGGAGTAAGCACATTGTTAGTATGGTTTGTAGAAGTTGAAAGAAACGGCATGAGCAAAATGAAATGGAATTGCTTGAAGTGCCTGTCCTAAAATAAAGAAATGCAAAACTATTTTGTAAGTGTAAAAGATTTTATAAAAGGCCAGAAGACTTCGCCAATAACAGTATTCTACAAGGCTAGGCTCTAGAGGACAACACCATTCATTAAGGCCATTGAGAATGCTCTCCTTATCGCAGCAATAGTTTCATTCAGTTCAGGGATGAGACCGGAAAGATTGCTCAGTGGTTGGTTCGGAACAACTTGCTATTTTTCCAGAGGACCCAGGTTTAGTTTTGATCTTACACATAACAACTCAAAACTATCACCAACTCCAGTTCCTAAACGCATTAGGTTGCACATTTTATAACATTATTGATGAACCTAGAGGTTCATAGCATGAAGACCATAGTTAACAATACTCACATACTTGAAATTTTCTGGGATGGTTTGATTTGGACTGTTCTTAACACACAAAAATAAAAAGAAAGGTCTTGAAGGAGTATCCAGGAAACTAGGCAAGAACTAGAAAATGCAAAGATGTGTTTGTGTTTTCATTTAATCTTATTCTAAATGTACTGGACAGTGAATGGTTGGAGGTTGTGAGAAAATCAGAATGACTTTCTAGAAATTAAATCTGTCTTCCTGTTTCCTACCTTCATTATAGTTATGGCACCTTAATTGTAGTAATCTGTGATAAAAGCTTCCTTTTATCTAAATAAAACTAAAAATTCATTTAAAAATTTTAATAATGATTCTGGCCTCATCGTGAAAGCCTGTAATCCTAACCATTCTCCAGACTGAGAGAAGTGGACTATAGGCTCAAGGCCTATCTATGCTACAGAGTTTCAGGCAGAGCAATTTAGTGAAAATATGTATCAGTACACACACACACATATGTGTATAAGCATGTGTAGAGACACAGAGATAGTTGGGGATGTTGATCAGGAGGGGAGTCATTGCTTAGCATAAAGCCTAGGTTCAATTCTTAGTGCCACTAGGAAAAAGAATTGTTAGGAATCACAATGTTTCCTTATGCCAATAATTCTTCAGATGTGTGAGTTTTCAAGCCCATCCTCACATTGGTTCCTTTCCTCGAATACATCTTGGTTGATTGATATTCCACATAAAATGATTATGACTCCCCAAACAGAACATTCCACTCAAAATATAAGCTGGCTGACTGCAGGATAGAGTGGGACCATGGATTTCTTTAAGTGGACATTATGACACTATGTTTCTACTTGCTCAGCAAACTCTAAAAAAATGATTTTTCTTTCATTTCCAGCAGTATGATTTGAATAAGAAAAATACCAAACTGGATTGAATGACCTATAATTTATCAATCTCAAATATACAGACTTGGCACTACTCCCCTAAATGTCATCCCCCTGGTGTTCTCCACTCCCACACTTGCCCAGCCCCTTGCTGCTGCCCTGGGGTTGAGATTTTGAGTTCAGACTTTGGTTAGAGAAACTCCAACAGGGTAACCTTGATTCATATGCAGATTCCATTCCAAGGTTAGAGCTCTGTAAGCAGGATGGTTGCAAAACCTCTCTGGAATAAGGTTTTTTAGGCATGTTTAATTTAAAACACTAAATATTTCATCTATAAAATGTGGACGGAAGAGCTCATAGCTGAGTTTTTGGCTTCTTTTTCTTTTCTTGATAGTTAAGAGTTGTGAATTTTAAGACCTCCAAGAAACTGGCAGAGGACATGACATGGGAAATTGCTGCAGTATTCATTCCTCCCACGGGAGGACAAACTACTAAAGAAATGCTTATTCCAAAAATGCTACTGCCCAGCCCTCCACCCCACAGTCAAGACAAGAGGATATTCTGAGTTTATCAGTTAGGCTTTGCACAAAGTCAATTTAGTGTATCATAGGTAGCTGGGTATTTATCATGGGGCCAGTACCTTGCTTGCTTCTTGGAATGTGATTTAAAAAAAAGGGAAGAATGTGATACTGTTCTAATCTTGTCCCTTACATTATCAATCCTCATGTTTTGATGTCTTTCTATGTCACGTACACATTTGTCTCTCTCACTCAAAATCTTGCTGAAAATTCCCTATCTCTGTAAAAAGAAGAGCAAGTTCCATTTGCGTGTGATCATGAAATACTCCATCCTTAACAGCACCTTAACACACCAGTGTGAACTGAACTATCGACCACATCTGTGCTCTAATAACCTTTTAGGGATGACAGTTTTACAGCTGATGGTTATAGTACTATGATGGATTATTAGTCACTGTTAGCCATCACTGTTGCTTACAGTGTTTTAATGGATTGTTAAAGGCCTTGCTTTCATTTTTATTATCTTCGTTTTTTTCCTCTGTAAGACACAACTGTAAGAATGACAAAACAGAATACTTCAAGGGGCTGAAATTAATAATAAGAGACAAGCTTGATTGAGATGATGTGCACAATTTATAGTCTTGCTGAGCATAAGATGCATTTATTTCATGTGAGGTTTCTTTACATTCTTAAAAACTGTGCCTCTCACAAGACATACAAGTTTATTGGTGATAGTGAATTCCAACCAGGCAATTAAAAGAGTTGTTCATTGTGTTCCTGGAGACATGGGATTGCATGGTAACTGGAATTAGTCTCTGGATTTCTGTGTTTTGTTGTTTTGTTATTGTGCTGCCATGAAATGAGTATCTGACCTTCAGAGGAAGCATAATACTTCATTAATAATACACTCATTTGTGAAAATTTTGGCCAACTGTGCATGCTGAACACCTTACACTCTCCCATCTCTTCCAGGGGTAGGGTGGTATACTCACTTTTGTCTGTTATAGTATAGAATTCTGAAGTCAATTTGAAGTTAAAATAAAAATCAGGTTTACCAACTAAAGATTACTCAATGTATATATAGGAAAACTTTTGGTCCTTTTATGTGTGTGTTTTCAGATTAACCACAAGCCACAAGTTGTTCTATAAAGTAAGAAAGCTCAACAATATTACACATCTTTTATTAGATAGCAGATTCAATGAGTAGAAATGTGAGTATCAAGCTCAAAGTCACTGCCAACAACTTCTATGAAAACTACCTTATTTTCAGAGAATTGCCTAAATACAGCCTTAAGCCAGTGGCATCCTAAAACTTAACACCTATTAAGATAAATCAGTAACAAATATAAAGTTGGAGTTATTAAAAATGGTGAACAGAGCAGTATAACACATTTAATATGAATAAACAAAGGTTTGAGAAATTTTCTCAAATAAATTATAAAAGGAAAGATAAACAAGTGATTTTCTCTTAATATGAGGGTTTGTTTTACCTGTTTATCTTTGTACCTTTATATTGTCTTTGATAATTCATACTATTAAGATAAGGCTGAATGGTTTCATAGGCAGATAAAACCTTCCAACAGACCTCTTTCTGGATATAAACAACAAAATGATCGTGTATCTGTGTTAACTTGCACCTAAACCAGATATATAGGAATAAATATCTAAACTGAACCAAGATATTATATTAAAAATTTGGTGTGAATGATTACTGAAAATTACTATGAACTTTCAAACAATAAAATGTATGATTTTTGTTATCCCAGTGTTACCTTTAGGGAGCTCTTTAATATTATAAGATATCAAGGTCATATACTAGCTCTGAGGGCAGGTTGAATTTTTGGAGAAATTACCTTCTAAATGAGATTCTTTCATATAAAACTAACCAACTTCATCCGAGATGCCCATTATTCTCCAGGACTTGACTGTGGCTCGAGGGGACATGAGTGATTTAGTTTATAAAGTGTAAGAAGATTGTTACCTTGATAATTATGTTGACACAAACCAACACCCTTTACCTCTCTTTGAAATAATATCCCATTTGTATCTCTTTCAAGAATGAGCTAAAAATAGTTATTTTCCATCACCAAATACTATGAGTCATCAAGTTACCTAGATAAAGAAAAAAAGCCTTTTGGAGGGAGCCGAAGAAATAGTATATTTTCAAAATTCTGGCAGAACTCACTTTTACAAAACAAACCACTTCTGGATCTCCCAGGGCTTACAGAGTATTTGTAAGCTGTGGGGAGATCAAATTGTGGCAAGTTAGATAAGTCATCTGATTTTGAAATAATGATGAAATTGGCCTCAATATACAAAGAGTGAAAACATTAAGTGCCGAGCTTCTAAGCAAACATTAGGGCTTCTGACAGCAAGCAAGGCATAATCAAACAAGCTTACCTATTTTAAAGCAAATGGAATTTCAAAATGATTTCAATGTTCTTGTTAATGAAGCTTCCGAGTCTTTCTTTTTCTGTCTCCTTTTTCTTCTTTACTTTCTCAAAGAGGAAAGAGACAAATATTCAACATTTCCAGCATATGTTTTTTATTCGTTCCTCACTGCCTGTGAATAATAAATAAAACAAGTTTTTTTCAAAGTAAAGGAACCAATAGTACTTAATATGTTTTTATTGAGTTGGAATTCCAAGTTAGACATTGTTTTATGATATCCTTGCAAATATCTTATAAAGCAAGTACTTCTTATCCCTATTTTGCAGATAAGAAAGTTTGAGTAAGGAAAATAATTAAGACTGATTTGCTTAAAATCACACAGCTGATACATATCAAATCAGAAGTTGAATGGAAACTTAAACTTAAACTTAAACTGTTCCACAATCTCAGAAGAAAGAAAATTAAATCAACTCATATAGAAAGAATAAGCAAGGCAACTGAATTTAGTATTCATAGGTCCATTTAAAATAGGGGGAAATGAGACTGAATTTTGCATAGAAATTAACTTGGCCTCTGGGCTGTTTATTACACCTAGACTGCAAGTCTATTTGTATCTTCGATGTTTATCCCAGTGCCTGGCACATAACAGGTGCTTAAAAATACTTGCCAAAGGACTGCCTGATTGCTTGAATAAATTAATAAATGCCACCCTGAGTTTCAAAAACTAGTCTCTGGGCTGTTATGGAAATATATTCCAAACTCTTGCTCATGGTTTTGGGCAGAATAATTGAAAAAGAAACACCAAAGGGATTTACAGGAGTCCATCAGTAGGTTATGGAAGTTCTGAAGACCCTTAGTCTAGATGTCAAAGATAAATACTGAAAACCGACTATTAAAAGCATCTATTTGAAATGCAGACCTGGAGCTGAGACATGAGCCTACAGCCTTCTTTGCCAGATTTCATTTCTGTGCTGGACAGCTGATTGCAGCTTTAGTTTAGAGATGGGCTGACCTTCCTAACTCTAACTATTGATTAAGATATTAAGGACAAACCCTTATGTTCTGCTGAGGATAGCATCATTATTTCATAAAGCTTCTTTATCTTTTTGAAGTGAGAAAAAACAGCGTAAACTGAACATTTACTGCAGGGAGAATTTTTTCCTCATTATTCAAGGATAAAATGTGACGAGGATGATGGATGGGGTCAGCTATTCTTTAGCAACACAAAGAAATTTCTTTAAATAGATCAAAATAAGCAGAAGGTATTCTGCAGCCTTTGCTTGGCATGTAGTTCCATCTCTAGCTGACGCCAGACTGTTAACAGTAAAGGTAGTAATGCCACAACCCCCATTTGCTTTGGCTCAATCAATAGGGGATACAGGTAATTCAATGAGGTAAAAATCAGTCTCTTTTCAATCTCAAACAATATGATGCCTAAATTTACTAGCACGGATACAATCTAGAGGAAAAACACATTTCCAAGCCAACTGGTTCTGAATGCCTGCCTGCTTTCAGGAGGTGATGCATGTTCCTACACTGGGGAAAAAAGCTTACTCCAAAGCAGCTCTGACCAGCTGAAATTTAAAAAGAGATGAACTATTAGGTAACATATTATTTGAAATACTCTGTACCGTTAACACAGAGGTTGCAGATTTGAGGGGGAAAATATAGCTGAACAAAGCCATTAAACTTGCTAAAGTTGTGGGTGATTGCCATTAAATACACGGCCATTCATACAGGACCATTGAACTCTGACCTTCCTGAACAAAATCACTTTATTTTTATCTCATTTTGTTCAATTTTATGAAAACCTAACCAAAAAAAGAATAATAAAAATAGAGTCCTCCTGTGCCTATTTCCTTCATTGTCGATGTCCAAACCATCACTCTAGTATTTCCATTCCTAAAAATAATTCAGAAGGAACAATTTGCAAATGATTCAGCACCTGATGGTTTCTAGAAATTGCCTCAAAGTTGCTCAGTTCTAAGAAAGTCATTTACAAAATGAATCATAGAAATTCAATGTTCAAAGTCATCGAACAGATAGCACAGCAATTTTCTAGTAACCACAAATCAAAAGCTTATCAAAGATTAATCTATTTTGTAGTTTTTACTTTTGAAGTAGATGGATGAATAAGAAAAATATGTCTATACAATGGTTCATTTTAAGAAGCAAAAATGAAGAACAAAATGGAGTCATGCAGGAAAACAGCAGATCTGGAAATTAGCATACAAAACTAAATAATGCAATCTCATAAAACATATATTATATCATTTCTCTCATATACAGAATCCATATTTTTAAAATATTAAAGCAGGGGGAGGGAGGAGGAGAACTTGAGGGAAGAGGATAGTCAAGATGGAGGAAGGACAGAGATGAGAGCAAGGAAAGAGATATTTTGATTGAGGGAGTCATTATGGAGCTAACAAGAAACTTTGCACTAGAGAAACTCCCAGGAATCCACAAGGATGATCCCAGCTAAGATACTAAGCAATAGTGGAGAGGGTGCCCGAACTGGCCTTAACCTGTACTCAGATTGATGACTATCTTAAATGTCACCATAGAACCTTCATCCAACAAGTGATAGAAACAGAGGCAGAGACCCGCAGTGGAGCACTGGGCTGAACTCCCAAAGTCCTGTTGAAGAGTGGGAAGAATAAGAACATGAGCAAAGAGGTCAAAACCATGATGGGGACACCTACTGAAACAGTTTACTTGAGGTAATGGGAGCTCACCAACTCCAGAAAGACAGGGAAGGAACCAGCATAGAACCAAGCTAGACCCTCTGAATGTAGGTGACAGTTCTATGGCTGGGGCAGACTGCAGGACCACTGGCAATGGCACCATGATTTATCCCTGCTGCTTATACTGTAGATGAAGGGAGTGAGTAGGAAGGGGGAACCAAGGCAAGAAAGAAGACTAGATGGTAAATAAGTCCAACGTATGTTATATACATATATGAAAACCTCATTATGAAACCTATCATTTCATACCACTAACACATCCTTTAAAGTGATCTTCTATCTTGTGAATATTGTAAGAGCAGCTTCCCTTACCCTAGTATGCACATTTAGCTTACTGTTATTCCACTTCCTTAAATCCCTCTTCAGCTACAGGTTTTTCCTACTGTGAAGAAGTCAGCTGGTAGAATTAAGACTGGCATTTGTGAACTAGATCAAGTGTGCTCATCAAGTTAATATGGATGACTATACCAAAAAAACCCAATCCAACAAAATCTACGTATATAAATGTAAACAGTTGTGAATGAATGCCACGAAAGAATAAATCTCCTCATCCACAAAAAGTTCATTGCTGTGCTATCATATCCAGGGATGAAAAAAACTAGGTGTCCTTCAATAGAAGAATGGACAAGGAAAATGTGGTACATTTACACAATGGAGAATTAGTCAGTCATTTAGAAAAACGAAATCATGAAATTCACAGGCAAATTCATGAATCTAGAAATAATCATCCTAAGTAAGGTAACCCAGACCCAGAAAGACAAAGAAAATGTGTATTAACATATATGTGGATAGTAGCTGGTAACTCAGTGATTATAAAACTATAATTCATAGAACCACAGAGGTTAGGTATAGAGTGAGTGACTTGGGTGTGGGGGTTGGGAGGTAGATCTCTCTGGGAAAGGGAAATAGAATAGAAAGTTATGTTTGAATGGAGGGGCTGGAATGGGAGAATTAAGTGGAGAAGGGGAAGAAAAAGGGGTACAGGGAAGGGAATACATGGAGAGACAGATAAAATTAAGGGCCATTTGAGGGCTAGTAGTAGCTTGATGCTGTAGTAGCTTCCTAACATATGTACATATATAAAGGTGATCTAAACGGAAAACACCAAATAACTGGGGTGACAGAGATCCAACTGGACATGTCTTGTCACCAAATGAAGCTTCCAGTCCTAAGACTGCATTTTATCTAATTGAGTTATTGAACAAAGGGGTCCTATGGGAACTTCTGGATAACCGAAGTTGTTGGCAAAATCCTAAGTTGCTCTCCACAAACTGACATCAAGCCCCATTGCTAAAGACAACATCTATACAATTCATTGAACATAAAGCCTACATGCTGGTGTCTTTATTATAGGAAGTTACTCTGCAGTCTACTAAATGAGAAATGAAAACACCAAAATCCCTTTGATCTACAATGGTTTCTTGCCTATAAGATATGCTAGTGCAATGGTGGTGCAAAGTTTGTGGGAGGTACCAACCAGTATATGATTTGACTAAAGGCCCACTTCAGGAGATGGAACCCATGTTCATCCTTTCTTAGGTGACCAAGAATGTGAGGGACTCAGAGTAAAATAAAATACTACTTTTTTAAAAAAAAAAGTACCAATAAAATGACTCCTAATGACATTCTGTTATGCTCATAGATCAGTGTCTTGCTCAGTCCTCATCAGAGAAGCTTCCTCCTGTATCATACGGGAATATATTATAGAGACTCAAAGACAGACATTATACAAAGAGTGAGATAGGCCTTGAAACACTCAACCCAAACATTTGATTGAATGTTTCCATCAAATCCCTCTCCTAGGGCTTAGGGAACGCTGTGTAAGAGAAGGCAGAAAAAATGTAAAAGCCATAGGGAATGGAGGACACCGAGAAAACAAGGCATTCCAAATCAACATGTTCAATGCACATTTGAACTCACAGAGACTGAGAAAACTGTCAAGGTCCAGTCTGTACAGGTTTGTACATTGCAGGGTAGGAGCATGTGGATTAGAAATGTTAGGCAGAAAAAAAGCAGAGACACAAAAGAAATAGACAAAGACATAGGATAGAGTTCAGAGGGCAACCCAGTGAATAATGAATATGCTTACATTTATTTCCCATAGGCTTATATACACCAGTTCAAAGAGAAGGGGGAAGATAAAAGACTTCTTTACCATGATACAAGGAACAAACAAACTAATAATCTTCTCAAAATCTACAGAATCAAGTAACCACACCCTAGGTCAAAACATTCTTTTAGTAGCCACACCCTGGATCAAACCTCCTGTCAATAACCTTGAAGGAGCAAGAATAGACTTGAACTCTCTGACCTTTGATCAAGGTAGAATTAATCCATATCCATGGGCTCCCAAAGAAAATACACACAGGACCTGCACGAGTCTGAACCAGATGGGGTCCCAGAGCTGAAAGGAGAAGTGAACACATGCCCTTGTCCTTAATCGTGCAAGTGAAAATTTAACTTCTTCCAAGAGAGTCACACTGTGGAAACAAAATGTTCTTAATGGTAAGCGTGATGCCCAGCAGTAGATGATCAATAAAAAATGAACTCTATGGTATATTTGGGTGTGTCTTGTCTCATAATGTCATGCCAGGGCTTTTCCTTTTGAATTTTATTATGATATATTTATTTTTATCTTACTATTTCTTATATATATTCTCCTCTCTTTTAACCATACAGGTCCTTTGTGTATATAATATGATTTCAAGTTTAGTGTTTTTATGGGATTCCTAAGTGTGCTGGCAAGTTGGTCTCTGTTTCTCATGCCTTCTCTTAGGTTTGTTTTCCTTCTGTTGGTTTGTCTTGTCCAATTCCAATGTGTTAGTTTTGTCCTACCTTATTACATTTTATTTTATTATTATCCCATAGAAGGCTGTTTTTTTTTTCTAATGAGAGACTGAAAGGGGTGAATCAGGAGGGGAGAGGAGGGGAGGGAAAGGAATGGGAAGGGAAGTGGGGAAAAACTGGCAGGAGTAGAGAGAGGAGAAACTATAATCAGGAGGCATTGTATGAGAAAATAAAATCTATTTTCAATAAAAGGAAAAAGCAAAAGTGAAACAAAATGTGTAAAAAAAGAGTTCAAGCATCTTTCTGGCAAAGCAAAGTCTATACCTACCTTTGTACTACAAGTTCTCCTGCTTCATCATAAAAGTATCACACAATAATTACTTACTTAAAAATTGTAAAAAAGATTATCATACTTACTGAAGTCATATTTCTTCATTGTTTCTAGTTTCTTAAGTCACCCTGTCTAGAATCTTTTAAAGTATCCTTCATTCCTTCTTTTCTTTTTTCCAGAACTATTCTCCAGTATGCCAGAACTCTTTCACTGTGGCATGTCCCTACAACTGGCTTCCATTGCTATATAATGATGAAATAGAGAATTTACAGTTACATAGGGCATAGAAATAGTCATTTGGCTGTATTAATAACATCCTCTGTATTAATAACAGATTAATTACTCTAATATGACACTTTTCAAATATAACTCTTCTCTTCACAAACTAATGGTTCCTCGTTGATTAAGGATAAAATCATTGCTCTTACTTAATCCTTTCATTTTTCTCCTATACTTACCTCTATCCCAGCCTTTATGCATAAGAATAAATTGTCATGTAATCAGTGTCTACACTATTAGATATTGTATAAAGCAATTTGTAGGTACATGATGTAATCTTTATGCCAACTGTGAAGTGAAGATTATCAGCTTTATTATAGGTGTTTTGATGAAGGATATATTGAAGATCAGTCAGATAAATAAAAGGACTTCTCAAAAATTAAACAGTAACTACATGGTGGACCCAGGATTTCAATCTTTATTTGTCTGGCATCTAGCATTAGTACTGTCTTTATGATATCTGCCATTTAAACTAGCATTTTTATTATTTTCTTTTCCAAAATCACCCATGAGCATTTTACCTCAGTTTTTTTGTTTGTTTGTTTGTTTTAACCCAGGTTGCTTCCATTGTTAGTACTGTGACTTTATGAGGAGTGATCCTAATTGATCATATCAATAAAAACCTGGAGTCAGATATCACGGTAAAAGCTGAAAGATGAGAAGCAAAGAAACATCTACAATCACTTCTTACCTCTCCAAATCCTCTGCCTAAAGGGCTGAGATCCTGTCTCTGTTCCCCCCTTATAACTTCCTCTCTCTGCCCACCCTTATCACTTTCTGTCTGCACAAACCTCCACACCTCTATAGTTAACTAGTGGCTAGCTCCACCCTCTGATCTTCAGGCAAGTCTTATTTGTCAGAACATAAATAAAATATCAGAACTGCTTTATTTCCTTTCAATCTTTCCTGGAAAACCTAGTTACCTTATGGTGTAGGGTGTAAGAGGTGTTTCTATCTATGTGTTGCTTTCATTGGTTAATAAAGAAACTGCCTTGGCCTGTTGATAATGCAGAACTTAGCCAAGCAGGGAAGAAAGAACTGAATTCTGGGAGGAAGAAGGCAGAGTCAAGGAGATGCCATGGAGCTGCCAGAGACAGATGCTGGGAATTTTACCCATAAGCCACTGCCACATGACGATACACAGATTAATAAAAAATGGGTTGAATTAATATAAGAAGCTAGAGCTAATGGGCCAAACAGTGATTTAATTAGTACAGTTTCTTTGTGATTACAAGTGCCCCCCTGCAACAACCTTATGGGTACAAAATATTCTATTAAAGTCAAACATGATCCTATTTATTCAACTCATTTTGTTCCTACTCTATACTCCCTAATGTGAGCCTGTCATAAAAAATGCTGATTTTCTAAATAAATGTTTAAAGTTCTTATAGGGACAAATGTGGCCCACTTATGTATACTCTTAGAACACATTAAATAATCAGTAAGTTTTTTAGTTACTGATGATGAGGATGATGACAATTATCATACTTAATCTCAAAATTTCCTTCATCTAGGTGTCTTGGTGCGATCCTAAACTGAACTTTAATTACTTGAATCAAATGAAATCAAAATCCAAAGCCAATAAAGAAAAAGAAAAATCCTATTAAATGTTAGAATAAACTATTATATTCACAATTGTGGCCAGCAGTGGAATTAGAATATAATAGATGCACTTAAAATACTTGGTAAATCATTGATTTGTGCTAGAAAAGCCAAGTAATATTTTTTCTTTAAAAAAAGCAAAGTTCAAGACCATAGAATTTTAAAATTGGAAGTTCTCTGAAATTTGAGAACTTATCTTTGTTTGGCTAAACTGGAAACAAATTAAATAGCTGAAATAATCAAGCAAGAAGTCACAAACTTCACAGTGATATGTATCTCAAGCATCCCACAAATACTTTAAAAGGCTAAATGTTCAGATAAGTGCAATGATTCAATTTCAACATCTCAGAAAACAGAGAAAGCTTACTAGTATGCTGTCGTGGTGTTTTAGTTGCTTCAGTTTGCTGTGATAAAATCCTGGCCAAAGCCAACTTTGAGAGCAAAAGTTTCATTAAATCATACAGGTTAGACTTTATCATCAAGGGAAGCTAAAACAGGGACTCAAAACATGGAGGCAAAAACTAAAGCATAGACCACTGTCTTGCTCAACTATCTTTCTTACCTGCCAAGGGATATCCCCTCCCACAGTTAATAGGACCTTCTTATATAAATCAGCAATCAAGAAAATGCTCACAGATGTGCCCATAGATATTTTGAGGGAGACAATTCCTCAACTGAGATTCTTTCTATTAAGTTAACAATTAAAGCTAGCTATGACACAGACACAAACTCCTCATGCACATACTCAATGTTTTTATAATTTTACATATTTTTAATTTTGAATCTTTAATTACAAATACTTATTATAAAATGTGTGAAAACTAAATCACTTTCAGCATTTGAATTTATATGACCACTTTATCATATTCCAGTGTAATAAAAGGAACCCTCAAATAAATTGCTGTAATGTAATGAGCATCAAAGTTAGAAGACAGTAATCTGAATTCCAGTATCAACACTAATTGTGTGATTTGAGGCAAATAGTTTCACCATTCAAGCAATTAATTCTCCTTTAAAACAAAAAAGGGTTTCTGAAATAATTACTCACCCTGATAGTCTATGATTTTTTCCTTAATTCTGGCATTTTCTGATGATCTCGAAGAAGGGACAAAATAAGGGAAAATATGGTACTTCAAATCTTTGAAATGATTCTTACCATGACACACATACACTTACATATATGAAACCATAACTACTGAGACATATACAGAGTTTTCTAGAAATACAAATTTTCTTCAGGTATACTGTATGCTACTTAAAATAAATCAGTACAATGTATCAATATCATGTACAATACTCATATCTTCTACAGCCCCAACACAGATTAACTTCTGACATCAGTCACTTTTAGCTCTCTAGCAGTATTTCAGCATGGGAAGTGAATAGAATGAAAGTTGTGCAATGTCTTAAAACATAAAAAGATTGTAAGTGTCCTATATTTCAAGAATAGAAACTGGAATCCCTTAACTTCCTTTGATAATGCAATGTAGCACAGTAGAGCTATCACAACCTTTGAAATAATAGAAGTGCCAAATAGAACATAAAATACTGTAAAACAAACAAACAAACAACAACAAAAGGCTTATTTTGTTTGCTATGGGAAATAGGTTCCCAAGATGTCTCATGTACAAGAGAACCCACAGATACTCAAGTCCTTTATATAAATTGTAAAATTTTCATACAACCCATGCATACCCCTTTGTGCACTTTAAATGAACATTAGATTAATTAAAATACCTACTAAAATGTAAATCCCATGTGAAGTGTTGTTATACTATCCACTTTAGAGAATAATGAAAGGAGAAAATGTCTGTATATGTTCAATACAAATTTATTTCTTTTGTATATTTTTGATCTGTGGCAAATTGAATCCATGGATGTAGAAACATGAATAATGAGATTGACTGTAGATCCAAATATTTATATGATATCAAGAAATCAATTTCTGTGCTTTAATGTAGTCAAAAATACTAATAGAGAAAAAGATGGATTGAATTGACTTATGAAGAAATTCGCATGGCACATAAAGTGGGAAGTGTTTGTACAAAAATAGATGTAAGAGAATAATGCCAAGAATAATTATTACTGAGAAAAATACAAACAAAATAAGGCATTATGATCTTCAATATGTATATGCAATTATTTTATGAAGACAGTTAATGTTAAAAAGACAAGAAAAACAGACATTCATATACTGATAATGTTATAAGTTTGCAGGACACTTATGAAAATTGAATGTGTCATTAAATACTTTACCTCTATTTGAATCCTTTGACTGAGTGCATTTGTTCCTAGATATAATTAATAAAATTATAGTTATATAAAATTATAAAATAATTATAGGCTTAAACAGATATTTGTAACATGAAGATGTTCATGTTACAATCCGTATACATTAATGCACTCCTATATTATGGAGGAGGGTCATCTATGTGTTACTTTCATTGGTTAATAAAGAAACTGCCTT
>LOJH01027447.1:7978-18054 GCA_001685095.1 Ellobius talpinus
CCTGGTCTACAAGAGCTAGTTCCAGGACAGCTAGAACTGTTACACAGAGAAAACATGTCTCAGAAATATATATATATATATATATGTAAATATATATATATTTAATTTTAGTTGTGCGTGAGAGAGAGTGCTTGTGTTGTGTATGTGTGCGACAGTGCCTACAAAGGTCAGGAGAGGGGTTGGATCCCTTGGAAGTGGAGACACCTGGCCTGGGTGCTAGGACTTGAACTCTGATCCTCATGATTGAGCATTAAGTACTCATAACGGCTGAGCCATCTCTTCAAGCCTGCGTTAACTTCTCCTGGGGTTATGAGAACAAATATCTGCTCCCCCAGCTAGGACACAAATGACAGACCCCCAGTAAGGACTCTAGCAAGGTAGAGCCTGGCGAACCAATGAGTTTATTGGGCTTAATTACAGAAGCACAAGGGAGGAGTTGCTTCAGGAGTGCGAGTGGCCTCAAAGCCATCAACCACATCACTGAAAAGTCTCTCCAGCAACCGAGGATGTTTCCCACTGCTGGATAGATGGAACCCCTTCTTCAGGTAACCTTCCACGCTTTATAAACTCTAGCACTTCTGGAAACCATGAGAACATGAGACCCTGCGCCTCTGGGGAAAGGTTGCATACAGCTGACAGGGAGGAATGTGTGCCTGATATCTCAGGTGAGGGTCTGATGTTCTTCCCCTTCCCTCCTTTCTGTGAAGGAAAAGCAACGAGCCTGCTCTTTAGGGCAGGGAAGGCAGGACTCTCTTCCCTACCCCCTCTTCAGCCCCTCCCCACCCCTGTGTTATTGGTCAATATCTGCAGCTACACAGAGCCTCACTGCTTAAGCTGGGGTCAGGAATGTAACACAGGCAACCCTAAAAGGATATGAGAAACTGGGGGTGGGGTGCAAGATAAGTAGTCAATCAGAAAATACTAATATCTCTTTTACCCAGCGTTTTTCCAAACCAATTGGAATGGTGAATATCCAAATGCATAATGGACGAAGTACAAATGAGCAATTCCCAAAAGAAGTTACAAATTACCATTAAACATCTAAACACACTCAGCCTTACTAAAAATCACATTAGCGAAAATTAAAGTGAGATTTTTTGCCTTTATACTATGGGCTCATTTTTGTAAAAGATAATGTATGTGTGTTTCTGTATTTTGAAAGATACAAATTCTAAACTTTTCCTAACAGTTAAATGTGAGTAGTGAAATTATGAGAACCTGGAGGATTTTGTTTATTTTTCCTTTTTCCGCATTTTCTTTACTAAGTAAAACTGACTCTTCCCTACGCATGGCCAATCAACCTTTGACCAAAAAAAATGGCAAGAGCTCAGTGATAATCCTTGCCTGGCATACACAAGGCCCAGAGTTCAGTTCTAACTCTCCTTGAAGCTGGGCACAGTTCCATGCCTGGAATTCCAGATCCTTAGAAGGCCAAGGCAGGAAGAAGACATGAATCTAAGACTTGAGGCCAGTCTAGGCAACACAATGATACCCTGTTCATAAAAAGACTAAGAAAGTAAAATTGCACCTGCAATTAAAATGCACAAATTCTGTGTGCATGTAGATCTGTGTTTATGTGTGTGCACACATGTATGAGCAGGCTCAAAGCTCAACAGATAAGCTAGGCTGGCAGGCCAGCTAACCCTAGGGGGTCCTATCTCCACCACTTAGCCCTGGGTTTGTATGTGTGCTACTCTACCTGGATTTTTTTTTCTTTACTTGAGTTCTGGGAATTGGACTCAGATCCTCAGAAAGCACTTTACCAACTCAGCTATGCCGCCAGCTCCAGATATTTAGAACTCTTGTCATTATCCTCTAAACAAAATGTCATAACAATTGCTTGCATAGCATTCGCATCTACATCGTATTAGGCATTGTAAGTGATCTAGAGCTGATGGAAGAATCCAGAAGGAGGTACAGAGGTTATATACAGATGTTGCACCGTTTTTAAAATAAGAGCCTTGCATATCGGAGAAGCTTGGAAAGTCCTTTCTGTGTCTTATATCCCTTCCCAGCTCCCTTACCTCTGGGTGCTTCATGGGTGTCTGTTCTTTCCCTTGTGCTTCAGAGATTGTTCTTGGGAATGAGCCCTCCTAAATGTAGGCCCATCTTACTCCCTGTAATGGAGACAACTTGTTTTAATGTTTAAGCTTTTAAGTCTTACATAATTTCCTGACTCTGCCATGCTATGGGATAATGCTTTTATACACTGTAAAGATTTGTCACTCATATTGGTTTAATAAAACACTGATTGTCCAGTAGCCAAGCAGGAAGCATAGGTGGGACAACCAAACTAGGAGAATTCTGGGAAAAGGTAGAGAAGCATTCACCTGCCAGATGCAAAGGAAGCAAGATGCCTTACTGAGAAAAGTTACCAAGTCACATGGTTAAATATAGATAAGAATTAAGGGTTAATTTGAATTGCAAGAGCTAGTTACTAATAAGTGTGAGCAATCGGCCAACCAGTTTATAATCAACATAAGCCTCTGTGTGTTTACTTGGGACTGAATGGCTGTGAGACTGGGTGGGACAGAAACTTCCATTTACAAAACATCAAAGAGAATAATTTCTAACTCAGAATACAGATGTTACCAAACAGAAGCAGGGCCATTTAGGACAGATAGCATGTCTCTGAAACATTGAAGATTTTCCCACAGTGTCTAGCCCTGTGTCAAAGCAAGAGGCCTTGAGCAGAAGAGTAAGTCATGCACTGAGAGATTCCTTAAGGAAAGGACCAGGTATGTGGGCATAAATAGACTGGCCTCATACTGGCTGCGCACAACCTTGGATCTAGGATAAAGTGGGATTGCCCCAGCTTGACCTTCTTCAGCTAAATCACTCCTTTCTATGGCTACTTTCTGCATTTCTTCGAGAGCAGGGAAAAAGCATTAGTGTTCAGAGCCCCTTGGCCTTCAGATGATAGTCAGGCATGCAAAGAATTCTCCCTTCAAAACAGGGAGGGTTGGCAGGGCCATCAAGATAACTGTTGCCCTCAACTGAGCATGAGCGTATGCCAGGATTGCTCAGCATCTTCTTAGCTACTGGCTTGTTACATAGTTGAGTTTGAGGCAGTCTAGGCAGCATGAGACTCTGCCTCAAAAACAACACACACACACACACACACACACACACACACACAAAACCCCATAAGTAATTTGACTTTGAACAAATAGTGCCAACATGCCAGCTGTAGACCAGGCTGTTCAAGTTTGAAGCCTAGAAAAACTTTGGCCACCACTCTAGAGACAAACAACCAGCAGAAACGACAAGATCAGCTTGCCGTCCTGAACCAGCACTTAAGCCGGTGTCTACCACTCACATTGTACTTTCTCCCCTGGGACCCAGGTGCTGTGATCTCAGGAAGTCTAGCAGTAGTTAAGAAGGGCCCTGCATGACTCTGTCCCCTCTTCACAGTTTGCAGGCCACCCAACTACATTCTCTACTCAGAAAAAATCATTTCATCCCTGGCAGAACAAACATCCGTTGTCTTTGGGTTTCTTTATTTTAATTAATTATGCTGTTGTTGTCGTTGTTGAGACAGGGTCTCACAGAGCCTAGGCTGGCTTTAAACTTTTTAGCTGAGAACAGCATGCTGAGGATAGAGGGATTGCAGGCATGGATCACCATGCCTGATGTATGTGGTGCTGAGGATGAAACCCGGGGCTTTGTGCTTGCTAAGCAAACATCCTACTCACTGAGCTATATCCCTAGCCTTCCTCCTTCCCTCCCCCCTCCCCCCTGTTCCCTGCTGTACTGAGTTTAAACCTAGACTTCATGCATAAGTACGTGTTCTATCACTGACCTGAATGCCCAGTTTCAATTTTCTTTGTTTTCAATAAGACTTTTTCCTTTTAAAATAGAAATTAAAATCTTCATTGAAAAAAAACAGTCACTTCTCTATGAGTTTGTAACTCATGGACAATTTCATGTAGTTGGTTAATGCCATGCATGTCTCTCCCTCATCTGCTGGAGTAGAAACCTCTCAAGAGCCAGGAGTAAGGCCAACTTGGCACTGAGTTTTCCCAGTGCTTGCTCCCAGCAGCTGCCCAGTAATGTGTATTGAATTGAATGGAAGTAGAAATGAAATTCCAGATGACGGCTCTGGGACCCCATTATATGGTACAAAAGGAAAGTATTTTAAGTATATAAGTATATGAAATGATAGATGTACCAGTTTACAGGAGTGTCATGGCATACTCAATTTGTAAAGCTGGTTGAGAGAACAATTATGAATACCTAGTAAGTTGAAGATGTTCATACTTAGGAGCCTACAAACTCTACTTCTCTACTTCTAGAGGAACGTCTACGCTTGGGCGGGGTGGTGATGTTTATAACAAAAAAATGTTCATAGACAGGGAAGAGGTCAAACTGTAGTTCAGTTAACAGAATACTACACAGCATAATAATATTTTTTATGGGGCTCGGTTACCTTTACTCTGTACTGCCCATCCTGCTTCCTCTCCATCTCACTTGCGACTCTGCCTTTTTTCTTCCAGATCTCTCTGTTCCCAGAAGTCCCACCTAACCTCTTCCCGCCTAGCTAATGGCCATTCAGCTCTTTATTAAACTGATCACAGAGATCTTCACACAGTGTGAAGGAATACTCCACAACAAAAGTCATGGTATTGGTTCCTTTTAGGGGGGGAGAATGAGGACTGGGCTGTTGTTGGATCCCTGGAGCTGGAGTTATAGGCGGTTGGGAGCCGCTCGACATGGGTTCTGGGCCTGAACTAGGGTCCTCAACAAGAGTAGTTACTCATCCCCCTTTGATCTTTATTTAAAAAGAGAAGATTCTGAAGACAGTTTGGTATCCAGGGCTAAGGAGACGGCTCCAGTCTGTGAAGTGGTTGCCATGTGAGTATGAGGACCTGAGCTTAGGTCCCCAGGACCAACTTGAAAGACCCGACATGGTGCTAAGAGCTTGTACTCTTACACTCCTGGTGCAGGGAAATCTGTGAGAGGAGGACCCTTGGGGCCTGCTAGCCAGCCTGTCTGGCATAATCAATCAGCTTCAGAGTTAGGTAGTTACCTTGTCTCAAAACAATATAATGAAGCACAATAGATGAAGTCACTTGACAGCAACCTCTGGCTTGCCCACGCGCACACATGCACACACCACACACAGTTAGGTGTGGTTGTTACACACCTGTAGCTCTAAACTCCAGAGGTTGAGGCATGAGGACTGTGAGTTCCAGGTCAACCTAGGGAAGACCCTGTCTCAAAAAAAATCCTTTTATAATCCTTTTTATGAGGTTGACATCATGCCTGCATCCCAAGGGGATTAGAAAATGTGCAGCCATGATTTGGCCTCATCAAATAACAAGAGGTTATGGGTTCCATTCCCAAAGTTCACCAAAGGTCAAAGTGCCGAGAAACATCTGGATAGAATCCACAACAATTATCACCAACATTGTGCAATTGTGGTTTCCGATAAGTCACATGAGCAGCGCCATTTGAGAGTTGAGTGGGGACAGCACAATGATGGAAGGTTTTGGATATCCTGTGCAAACGAGAATCAAGGATGCTGTCCGAGGGCTGACCAGCCACACTGACACATGACATGAGCTCAGAGACTCAGTGACAGAGATTGTAAAACATTTCTAAAGCCACCATCTGAGATCAACCAATCCAAAAAAAAAAAATCAAGCAAGGGCTGGCAAGACAGCTCAGGAGGGACACACACCTGCTGTGCAAGCCTGAGTTCAGTTTCTAGAACTGACTCCTGTAAGATGTCCTCTGGCCTTGCCCATGCCCCACCCTACATTCCATGCCACACACAACAATAAATACAATTTACAAATTTTAAATCCGGCAAGGTGGAATTAAAGTTCCGTTGGTAGAATGGTTGGCCAGCTTGCACTGGCCATGGATTTGATCCCCAACACCTCATAAACTGGATGCAGTGGCACACTTTTAATCTCAACTCTTAAACACTAGAGGCAGGAAGATCACAAGATCAGCCTTGGCTACATATTATGTTCAAAGCCAGCCTAGACTATATGAGACCCTGTCTCAAAAATGAAAAATCATTTGAGTCTTAAAACAATGCAATTCTATATAAAGTCAACATCTATTGCTGGTTAATACTTTTACTTATTTTACATTTGTTTTTGTTGGAAAACAAATATATATATATATAGTTCCTATTTTGTTATTTTGAAAGATGTTCATTTTGCTTCTTTTTTTTTCTTTCGAGACAGTATTTTTCTGTGAAACAGTCCTGGCTGTCCTGGAACTCACTCTGCAGACCAGGCTGACCATGAACTCATGGAGCTCTACCTGCCTCTGCCTCCCAAGTGCTGGGATCAAAGGCGTGCACCACAACTGTCCGGTATTTTGCTTCTTTTCAAATGTTACTTTTCACATCTTATTTGTAAATTACCAAATAAAGTAAGACTAAGATCATTTACTTTCCTTCTTTAAATGGCAGGGGTCTTATTGTATGGATGACTATTATGAATCTTTTCCTCCCTAGAAGGAAGGAAACATGTGTACACACATGTGCCTTGCAGCATGTGTGGAGGTCAGAAGCCAGTTGTCTCCTTCCACCATTGTGGGTTGCTGTTTTTGAGACAGGGTAGTCTTACTATGGAGGCTTGATTGGACAGTAGCTCACTCTCCCGAGTGCTAGAATAAAGACATACTCTACCATGCTTCACTTCCTTGCATCGTTTGTATCCTGAAGATAGAACTCAGGTCATCGGACTTGGAAGCAAGCAAGTAAGTGTCTTTTCCATATGAGCCATTAATGGTCCCCCAAAGTAGGCTTTTTTTTTTAAAGAAACCATCTGTTTAAAAAGAAGGAAGGGAAAAAAGAATATATTCATATACATATATATACATCCCTGTGTAAAATATGCATTCATATATAATCTTATACAGAGATAACTTTATTATATATAATATCTAGACTTATTCACAAGTAATTAATAGCAGTATATTTATAGGTGTAGATTTTTTCTATATACTTTTTATATGGTGTATGCATGTGTGTGCATATGTGTGTGTGTGTGTGTGTGTGTGTGTACTGGAAACTAAATCCAGAGTCATGTGCATGCAACAGCAGGTACAGCAGTATTCTAGCACTGAACTGCACCCCCGGTCTCTTTTTATACTTGAAAATAATTGAACCACATAGATGAAATGTTACTGACGCTGAAAATTAAAACATTAAAAAAAATGAGCAGATCCCCACAAAACCTATGGAGTACTAACCCAGACTCTCGGGGGGTTGGCTTGGATTTGTTTGTTTGTTTGTTTGTTTTTAATTTTTCCTGGAGCCTCTGTTTTAGGAGGAACCTATTGTATTCTTGCTGTCAGGGAGGAACTTGGTGGATTTTAGCTGTAGGCGTAAATGTTCAGCTCTTGCAGTGCCACCTGGTGGCCATGTCTGGTAAGGATCCAAGCTTTCCTCTGAATAATCTTTGAGAGTGCCTGTGACCTTGACAGTGGGCAACTCGGTGCTGTGCCCATAAACTGGCTGAGGCTGGTCCAGCTGACACATGATGGACATCCGGGACTTCCTTGTGTGGGTAGAATGTCATACAACCACTCAAGTTTCATGACCTCCATACCCAAGGAGCCCCTCAAAGGCAGACTATAGTAACAGCTCACAGACTTCAAAGTCCAGAGTCAAAACCCTGGCTCCACTCCACTAGTGTAAGTCTGTAGGGTTTTTTTTTTTTTTTGAGACAGGGTTTCTCTATGTAGCATGGCTGTCCTGGAACTCACTCTGTAGACCAGGCTGGCCTCCAACTAAGAGATCTGCCTGCCTCTAAGGTGTGTGCCCCCACCTCCCAGCTGACCTTCATCTTATGCAGCACAATTTCTAAGGTCCTCCCTAGAAATTTCTGTAAAGGTGGTAGATAGAAGTCAGGGAAGCTACTCACACGAGGTCAGAACAACACCTACGCATAACTGGGTCTTGATAAACACTAATTCTCTTCTTTGTATTACTTAGTGACAACTTAGTTCTTTATCAATAAGCTTCCCCCTGGCACTTGAGAAGGAAGCTTGGTTCCTAGGCAGACTCAAGCCTGGGAAGTGTTGAGGAATAAGAAATCTGCATGCTTCTGATGTTTCTAAATCCTTGTCTGCCTTCTTGGTTTTGTAAAAATTACATTATTTATATTTGATTTAGTAGTGGGGGCAGGGGTCATAGGGCAATTTGCAAAAGCTAGTTTCTCCTTCTACCATTTGGATCTTGGGGATGAAGCTAAGGACCTTTACCCACTGAAACATCTCTCTTGTTTCTTCTTTAGCTGCCGAATTCAAGGCATGGAGGTGGGGAAGAGGGAGCTCAAAGAGCAGCTGCAGCTCCACAAGGAGGGTCAAACAGGCCCTAGTGCTGCTGCTGTAGGTCCAGGTGTTCCATCAGGCAAGACTTCCAGCTGGGAAGCAAAGCCCAATCCGTGTCCCTAGGGAACCCACTGCTGAGAAGAGAGTCAAATAGATAAGAAAGCACAAGGAATAGGCCAGAAGTTGGGGGGACTCAGAAAAACAAGTGAGGTTGGCCATCTGTTCTCGCAAAAGTATAGCTGTGAGCCTATTTGTCTCTCACCCATAGCATCTGGGTACCCTCTTAACTTCCCTCTTAAATCTTCTCCAAGAAACCAAGTTAGAAAGATGGCTCAGTGATTAAGAGAACTGACTGGTCTTCCAAATGGACGAGGGTTCAATTCCCAGCATCCTCACAACTGTAACTTCAGTTCTAGGTTATCTGACTCCCTCTTCTGGAATTTTTGGGAACTGCATACACATGACAGACATAATAAATACAGGCAAAGTACTCATTACATTAAAAAAAAACAAAACAACAACAAAATGATGCAGAACTCTAGGGAGATGTGTTAGTTTGTTTTGTTTTAAGACAGGGTGTAATGTAGCTCAGGCTGGCCTTAAACTCACTATGCAGCAAAAGATAACCTTGAACTCCTGGTCCTACTAAAACCCTCAGACTGCTAGGCAGCTTTCCATTTCTGTGATAGAGTAGTTAAGGTAATCAACACAATAGGAAGACAGGCTTACTTGGGCTCCTGGTTTGGGAAGTTTGGGTCCATGGTTGTTTGCCTCTGATGTTTTGGGGTCTGCGGTGAGACCTCATGGCAGAAGCTGCTCACCACATGACATCTGAGAAGCAAAAAGACTAAGAGCAGGGCATGGTACACACTTGGGATCCCAGCATGGAAGGCTGAGGCAGAAGGGTTGTAAGTTCAAGGGCAGCCTGGGCTACTTAGCCTTGTCTCAGAAAAGTGAACAGAACAAAACAAACACCATTCCCCTCCACACCTTAGACTCCTGGCCTGTAAGACAGAGACCAGAACTTTTTCAGGACAGCTGTGAGAGTTAAAGACAATAAAGACCTGGTGTGTGACAAACCACAGGGGCCACAGGCAGGAGGGCAGGGCAGCAGCTGCTGCCCTCAAGCCGGCTGGCTCCTTTGCATTGGGCGGTGGGCAGCTGAAGGGGCCAGACAGGTGCAAAGCGAAGGCACTTTGTAGCTGGGCAGTGAGGTTTCTGAATCAACCACAGCTCACAGAGTCTGCAGGATGTGGGGCCGCCTCCAGCACGCAGTGAGGAAAGGCAGAGGGTGAAAGGCAAGAGGCATGTCACGTCAAGGGCCTTACTCATACATTTTGCAGTCACCAGAGTGGATGGCAGAGGCAAAAGCATGGGAGAATTCCATCCCTTCTTCCATGTGCTCCAGCTGACTCACACATTTATGATTTACTGTTGCCCATAATCCACCGCTGTTAGGACAGAAGCCACTTTCTGAGTGCAATACACCAAGCCTAGGGATGCATTAGCTAATTTAGTCAAATAGTCATTGGAGTCCTGCAGGGAAGATGTTTGTCATGCCCATTTTACAAGTGGGAATACTGAGGCCCAAATGCCCTGCTAAAAATCACCCAGCTTAAGGAGATTCCAGAACTGTCATTCACTTTGAGACCTAGCCGGACTCCCAACCAGTGTTTCCAGATCAGTACCTCAAGTTTAGGCTGGAAGACATTTTCTGATTTTCCCTTTCTTTTTTTCTTTCCTTCCTTCCTTCCTTCCTTCCTTCCTTCCTTCCTTCC
>LOJH01027448.1:0-10056 GCA_001685095.1 Ellobius talpinus
CAGTTCAGGCACCCTCTCCTCAGCTGCCCAAGGAACAAGCTGGGGACATCTCTTAAATAAAAGATTGAGGAAAGGCTAGAACTAATGGCAAGAAGAGAAAAATGATCAAAGTCTTGCTGAAGAAATGAAGATATACGTAGGGAAGTTTTAATGGACCAATTTTAGTTTTGGATGGGATAGAACATGGACTATGGGTAGAAGCTGACTAAGCAAATGGTCTATAGAATAATGGTCATAGACACAGACCAGGAAGGTAGAGAATGTCTTCACCAACAATTCCTACTAAGCAAAGCAGAGGTAAAGCTAACAAGTCTAAAAGACCAGTTCTAATTGGCAAGACAAACTGCAGGCAGTTAAGCTCTAGCTCAGAGGCCTGACTTGCTGGAACCTGGAAACCTGAGGAATAATAAGGGAACTAGATTCTGAGCACCTTTCCTTCAGTACAAAGAATCCAACTTACATTTTGAGGTCTCTGAGGTTGTTTAGAAATGAAGAGATTTCAAGGAAGGGAAACAAAATTTGTTTAGATCAAGATTCAATCTGTCATACAGTAAAATTAACCCAGGACCTTACATGCTATGCTGAACACAACCACCTGTGACTGGAATTCATAGAACAATGAAATCAGTGTTAACAGATCAGAAAATTCAACGGGGCGGACAGGTAAATCGTGTTGAAATATTGCTTGTGATTTCTAGGAATGTTTCCCAAAGGATTCAGGACCTTTTCACTGCTTTTTGTTGTCCTGATGGCTTGAATGATTCTGCTAAAGAGGGTTAGAACAGGAGTAGTGTTCACATAGAGGATGAGGGAACAGAAGCAGAACTGAAGACACAACTGACTGCAAGATCAGATTCCGGACCCCTGTGTCTTCCATAGGTGTGCCCCCTAAACCTTGGGTTACCTCTTTCTGAACTTATTTTATGCAAAAGAGCGGTGAATGGCTATTCTTAGAGCCATTGTTACATTAAATTTATTGACCTGAGAGATAATAGGTGATAAAATACCTATATCAACAAACCTGATCCAATGAAATAATTTACTGAAAGAAATATGACCAAAAGGGCAATGAAGTCTTATCTGCCTGTTACAATATCCATTGCTAAATATAGTGGACTCTAGAACACCAGAGACACTATTTATTGCTTTATTCTCTTATTTGCATTATTTCTTACTTAGGTAAATGCTTCATAGTACATTGCAGCTCCTTTGTCCTTCCAATAAGAGAAGGAAAAAAATACATTTTGTGATGGGAGTATCAAGGCATCTTACCTTATAGTCACAATAAACTTTATTTAGTCTGATTTGTTTTGCATTTTTATTATATACATATTCATCCTTAATTATTTTCCATTTCCATTGTTATTAACCTTTGTTCACCTTGTGTGGGGGAAGATCAGGAAATAAATATTTTAATAATGGACCTGATGTATCAAATTAAATGAGGAGACTCCCTCTTTCATTTAGAGGGCCTTCTTTAATGGTAAGAGCCAGATTATATAGAGGTGATCCCTGAAGGACAAAAAAAAAATCCTTTCATTTTCTAGCAGACTGAATTTTAGAGCAAATGAGCTAAATGTTTATGTACCAATGTCTAAACTCTAATTGTAATTTATACTCATTGTGGTAGAATGCCAAGTTTAAAATATGGTCTAATAAAGTCAAAAGATATTTATAATCTTTTAAGATTTCTGTTATTCATGTTCGTGTGTATATGTAAATGAGTGTTTGTAGAGGTCAAACTATGGTGTGTAATTCCTTGGAGCTGGAGTTACAGATGGTTGTGAGTCACTTGATGTGGATTTTGGGTACTGAAATCTGATCCTTAAGAGCAGCATATGCTCTTAGCCACTGAGCCATGTCTCCATCTCTATCACAAGATATAGATGTAGCAAGAGAATAATTGGTGGTCCTTCAGAAAATGGGCTGGCATGTTGAGCATGCTTCATCATCATTCGGCTATCAGGGCACGAGGGGGTGGTAGAGATCCCAGCAACGTCTTTAAAGATGTACTTCCATTTATATCCATACAAATCTATCAACATAGGTTTATATTTGTTCCAAAAGCATACTTTCTCACATAACTCTCTTTTAGTGAGATTATTCCCATACAGGCAAACTAGAGGCCAGCTTTGACATTGTCTCTAAGGCTGGAAATGAAAGCTTTCTCACAAGCAGAGATTTGCTCACTGATGTGACGACTGAATCTCTAATGTCTGTCTCCCCTATTTCTCCATCCCTGTCCACATGTCTCTTCCCCCACCCCAGTTTCCCTGCAGTCTGTCAGATAATGATCTCCCTTGCAGGGAGTGGTGTTCTGTGACTCCCTCTCCATGACAGAGTGCTGCTCAGTGTTAGCTTTTTTGTCATTCCTTCTTAGTTTCTAAGCCTGCGAAATGGGCTTAGAAATAAAAGGATGTAAAATCCAGTGCATTATACTAATCTCATCATTTCAAAATAACACATTTCAAAAAGTCAATGCATCGTAATCCACATCCCAATCCCAAATAAGACAGAAGACTTCAGATGTGTGCGCAACAGCATGCACTGTGCCTTGGACTCTGTGGGGTGTCCACCTGCCAATGACTGATTTTTACCAACTGTGCATAAGCTTCAGGCAATGCCTGCTCTTCCGTTGAGGAACCTCAGGCCCCTGCTCTGGACACACAAAGGCAGAAACTTTGTAAACTATACCAAATTACATGGTCAATGTTTGAACTTATTTTTACTTAGAGAAGGTCTAAAAAGCCTTTTACCTATGGAATTTCAGGTATGTGTATTTCTATACACATGCATATAGAACCATAAAATCTGAAGAATAGATTGCTCATGATGAGGTGATATTGGGATGCTTAGAACAGAAGGAATTCAATTAAGTTTGCTTAAATTATGAAAATATGGTTAATATTTATGCTGCTGTCTTCTTTAAATCCTGACAGCTAACAATGCCTGAATCTTAAAATTGAGTCTCAGTAAAACATTGTCTTTAATTTCTTTCTTTTTAAAGAAAAAATCCTGAGCATTTGTCTTCATTGAAATTATAGCATCCTCAAATCAGAAAATATGTATTTTTCTTCTTCAGCATTTCCATCTATGGGAATCTTGTAGATATTCAACAAGTAGTTGTTGATTTTAGTGCTTAAAGAGATGCTAAGCTTACAAAATCCTAAACAGAATTAAATGATTAAGTTTTTATAATGTAGTTTCTTCTCGACTGAAAGTGCTAGCTAGGGTTGCTTTGACCTTATGAACTAGTTGCTCTTCAAACTGACTCTTTAGCACAAAATGTAAAAGGTAAAGGACAATAAAAATGGGACTATGGGAAAAGTGGATTAAAATATTGTAACTGATTTTTGATTAATAAAATTACAAAATATCCACTAAGTCAGCAATTAAAATTTCAGCAATATGAAATAAAGGCATTCCCACCTGTGAACTTCCTAGCAGTTTTCTTCATAAATACCACTTCTTAGTCTGTCTGCTGTTGCAACCTCATATGGAAACTAGGAAATGCATAAGGGATTTTAAATTTTCTCATTGTTCTGGAGACTGGGAAGTAAAAGACGAAGATGTCACTTATTTTGATGCCTTGTGGGGCTTTGTTTCCAAATGGTGTCTTGACTGCTGTGTTCTCTGGGGCAGGTTCTTTGAAGATAAAATAAATAGGCTCTGCTCTCTCATGGAATAGGCTAGAAAAGTAAATGGGTTGGATTATTTTCACTGAGTCATGGTAACATTAATCTATTCATGAAGATGGAGCCTCACGACATGAACACTTCCCCCAAAGGCCTTGGCTTCCAACACAGTTGCTTTGGGGTTGAGTTTCCAATACAAAAATTTTGAAGAATTACAAGCAGCTTAGAGGTCATTCCTCACAGGCAAAGGTACAAGAGCACAGTCGCTCATTGATAGGTAATCCTGTTGTTCAAAGAAACAGTAGGACAAGAGGAGAGAAAGGAGAATGAAATGGAAGTAATTAAACCTAATATATGGTAGGTTTGTGCCCAGATTTATGCTAAAAAGCCTTGGTTAAAGTGTACAAAGTGCTAGTGTACAGTTAATGCACATTGTCAAGTTTGCACTTTTTCATGTGTGTAACATATCCCGAATAAATATATAGGCTATAGGTGGTAAGTCGGGGCTGTATACTTCACAGTTAAGGGGAAACAAGAAAGATGAAAATCTTCTCTGACCCGTGTATTAGTACTGGTGATGCGCACAAATGGGATATTTTACTCATATGAAAATACAGGGGTACAGAAATAATTTTTGGTGGGTTTATATACAAAGGTATACATCTTAATTATTTATATTGAGAAAGCCAAGAAGTAGGACACCCAATAGATATGAGTTCATATATACAAATTCAACTTCCCCAATTATAAAAACTGGACTAATTTGAGCAAATTGAAAAAAATATCTAAAGTATACAATGATATGAAGATATAAGGCACAAAACTTCCATATAGGTGGTTTACAGACAAGAAATTAGAAAATATGAGAAAAGTAGTAAGTCACCATTAATATATGATATAAGCATTTGCTATGGGCACAGATAAAGGTAAAAGGTTGTGAAGGATCTTGAAAATAAATGAGCTCTATGTGCAGCCACAAAGTATCTGCCCCTCAATAACTTCCAGTACTGTGGTGACCTCAAAATATGTCCTTATGTAATGTGCCATACTTCCTTCCAGAATAACACGTGGATTATGAAGAAGGGAAAAACTAGCAGCTATAGCAGAGAATCTTGTAAGATACCATAACTAAATGACTGAAGTCAATATGAGTGGTAATAGGTCATGCCAGCATCATGCTTTTCCATTTTTATGATAAAAGAAGAGCATCTAATGGCTGTAAAACTTCACAAACTCAATATAATTATGAGGGAAGTACCAAATGGATGATAAACATTCCAGAAGTGTTAAAGTTATGAGAAACTATAAAACTTAAAAGATCTCACAGACCACAGAGTCTTAGTATAACATTATATGAAAAAAAATGTGACATGATACCTTAAAAATATTTTAGAAGGAGAGTAAGGACATAAGTGTGGAAATTGATGAAATTATCACAATTTCCAAGCTTGATCAATGTCTACTTCATCCATAAGACTCAGGGAACATTGCAGAATGAAAACAAGAGCCAATGGATTTGGGAGGAGTGACATGATGTCACTGTTGCCCTCAGCAACTCACAATTGTTCTGCTTACCAGTACAAGACCCATACAAGATCAAACCAGATAAAAATCCAATCATGGAGCATAGAGGGGAACCTGAAACCCCATGCATAGCTGAGGGGCTATTGGCAGTTGATGTCTGATATAGAAAGAAAAATCACTTCTCTGTGAGTATAGCCACTGGTAGGTTCTCCATACTCTAATGAGAACCCTTCATTCAAGTTTCCATGGGTAACACTAATTGGGCTTACTAAGTTGAAAGGGCTTTAACTGGGGAGTGGGAAGGGCAATAAATACAGAAGGAGAGGGAGGGAGAAGTGATATATACTACCAAGGATGTTTTTAAAAGCAATAAAGGAGGGCTGGAGAGATGGCCCAGCGGTTAAGAACACTGACTGTTCTTCCAGAGGTCCTGAGTTCACTTCCCGCAACCACATGGTGGCTCACACCCATCTGTATTGAGATCTGGTACCCTCTTCTGGGGTGCAGGTACTCACACAGGCAGAACACTGTATACATAATAAATAAATAAATCTTTAAAAAAAGTTTTAAAAAAGCAATAAAGGATTGTCTTATTTTATATTATTTAAAATTATGCATAAATTATATATAATATATAAGCATACATAATTATATAGTTCAAGTGAAATTATGCAACTTTTAGTGGCAATGCCTGCCACAAGAGCCATAAACTATATAACTGGTGTAGGAGGATCTTCTTTCTATGTGTGGCTTTCATTGGTCAAATAAAGAAACTGCCTTGGCCTTTTGATAGGGCAGAACTTAGATAGGCAGGGAAGACAGGACTGGATGCTGGGAGGAAGAAGGCAGTGAGGCAGACACCATGGCTCTCCTCTTCAAGATGGATGCTGGTTAGACTCATGCCGGTAAGCCACAGTCAAGTGGTGATACNGAACTTAGATAGGCAGGGAAGACAGGACTGGATGCTGGGAGGAAGAAGGCAGTGAGGCAGACACCATGGCTCTCCTCTTCAAGATGGATGCTGGTTAGACTCATGCCGGTAAGCCACAGTCAAGTGGTGATACACATTAATGGATATGGGTTAAACAAATATGTAAGAGTTAGCCAATAAGAGGTTAGAACTAATGGGCCAGGCAGTGTTTAAGTGAATACAGTTTCTGTCTAATTATTTCTGGGGCTAAGCTAGCCAGGCAGATAGGAGCCGGGCAGGACGCAGCCCGCTGCCCTCTTTACTGTATCTAACAAAATCACTAGTACTAGAAACGAGAAACTTAACTTGCAAGTTGCTAGAAAAGTGAGCTTAAGTTACTCACACAATGTAGGGTATTTATGCTGCCCTTGGCTGCCTCACATGAGCTGAAGGTGAGTCTCTTTTGCTGAAGACAACCGGTCCTTTGCATATATGACTTATAGAAATGATCTAGATCTGACCCAGAATCATCCTCCATGACGACTAATTTTCCTAATAACAGAATATGCTGTGCAAGCTGCCAAGGATGGAAAGCATTCAATACTCCTACCCGGATGAGATGCCTGTGAGCCACAACAATGATCAATCTGGAAAGATGTCCCTAAAGGTAGAACAGTGGCCGCTTACATCTTGGCAATACCTAACAGTTATCTAACTGAATTTAAGGCCTGTTCAACAGGGGTAAAGTCATGCCTGGTATTTACACAACTACCCACAGGTAAGTGTAGCTCTTACCCTGTCAAAGGAACTGCTCAGTGCAGCAGACTAGACCATTACAGATAAAAAAAGAAAAAGAAAACCTGTGAAATGTAGAGAAAAAGGTAATCATGGGATGTTCAGTTTCAAATGATGTGTTTACAACACAACTCCTGCAACTAAGTCTCAGGGAACATCCAAGAGGAGAATTCAGAAAGATTGTATGAGCCAGAGGAACAAAATATCTGTTGTGAGGTTGTTTTTCCTTGAAATGACAGAGAATCAGTCATGATACCTCATCAATATGGCTCCCTAACTAAAACCTTAATGAGTACAATATGAATAGATATGCTAAGATGGAAGGAGAAAAATCTCACTTGGCTGCACCCCTAGACAAAGACCATAGGTAACTAAGGAATATAAGTAACTATAGGAGTAGGGAGAAATAATCTTTTTCAAGGTGAGCCCTCTAGTTGGTTATTAAGTATGAATTGGTCAATTACATACAAGTAATACTAAATGGACTGAGCAGGGTATATTTATGCTTTTACATATGTGTAACAGAGTAAAAGAATCATGTGATGAATTGTGAGAGGGAGAAGGAGGTAGGACACATGGGAAAATTTATAGGGAGGAAAGGGAAAGGAATGATGTCATGAAATTTAAAAAGAAAGGAAATAGATATATTAATAGAATAAAACATAAAAAGGAGTATAAGTAAGAAGGAAGATGTGATGGAAACCCTAGGGGGTTGAGCAGAAAGTGAGAAGCAGACATGATTAAGATATACTGCATGCATATATAAAAATTTCAAAGGATAAATATACAAAGAACGTTTGGTACTTATTCACTGGAAATGTAAGAGTTAAATAACTGATACTCGAACCAAAAGAATTTGAAAGGGATGACCTTAAGGACATTAGGGAAGCAGGGCTAGTTAAAGAGAGCATTAGACTGTCCTGCTATTATTCTTAGTATAAATTTTTATACCATTATAAGTCTGAAAAAATATTTTTAAATGTATTATATTGTGTGTGTGCCTGTACCTGTGTCCATGTGTAAGCATTCATGTGTGAGTGCGTGTGTACATTTGTGTTTGAGTATGTGCATGTTCATACATGTGTACGTGTGTGTGTGTGCATAATGTATGTGTATGGACGTGCACACCACCACAGCACTTGTGAAGTTGATTCAGTATAACTTAATCTGAGTTCTGGGGTCTGAATTCAGGTCATTATGCTTCTGCAGAAAGCTCCTTATCAGCTCAGCTATTTGGCCAGCCCCAATTTGTATTTTGTAATTGAGCAAATACTTTAGCTTGGTTTTTAAAAATCAGGTTAGTTTTAACAATAAATAACAATTAGTAGACTCCTAAAGACCTAAAGTCAGAGATCATTATAAGAGTTAAAACGAGAAAGCTGGTGCCATCAGCAACTGAATACATATGACCATTGCCTCCTAGTCAGTGGTTTTTAAGGTGCAGAGTAACACAGCAACACCTCACTGTGCAGGGTCTAGATCTATCTACAAAAACCAGCTACCCAGAAATGGTTAGAAACTTTTGAAAACCAGAACGTCTCAGAAATACAATAGCTCCTTTAATAAGTTGACCTTTTGCCTCCTATTACATAACACGCTAAGTTCAATGGGAATATATAAAGCATAAAAAGCACCCCAGATTGTTGCCAAAGGTAGATAAAAGCAAAACAAATATCTAGACAAGAAAAAAATAAATAAAAAGCTTCCCCTAGGAAAGCTGCCATTGAAGCTTTGAGGAAGTCCTATGCTGCGGACTTGGTGGTACCTTATTAAGGTGGGGGTGAGGGGAGCAAAGCTTTAATCTCAAATTTAAGATTCATTTTTTTAGCTTTTTTATTCTTTTCTCTTCCTATTTCAGTCATCACCATCTACCTGCCTTCTATCATCTTCTTCCCTCCTTGTTATTTACATTCTTCTATGTTTTTCATCTTTTTTTAGAGGTGGCATCTTTTGAAGTGTGCCTTTTATCTCTATGGCTAACAAGAGCACTATTAATAATAGGGATGCTGAGGTAATGGGGAACATGTCACTTAATAGAACAAGAATAAGGATTCTTTAATGTAACTCCAGTTAGATTGCTTCTTTCTGGCAATGTTTCTGATATCATTTCAGTAATTATTAAACATTAGATTTAGAAGACAACCCAATGATACTTAGAGTTCTCTAATGTTTAAAATTTTGGGGCACAAACTTAGATGTGATCAGCTTACTAATAGTCTAGTCCCATTTAACATTTTTCATAATTATTCTGAGTTATTAATTTCCAAAAAATATTCCTGAAGACAGCTTGCAGGACCTTCTGAGAAGTGAAAAGAACACAAGCATACTGCGAGCTTCTGCAAGCATGGCAACTTGATTCTGTTCTTATGTTTGTTTTTAGGTACCATCCTTAGACTCATCCACAAAGGAAGTCCCACATCATTGCCTGAAGGAAGAAGCATGTGAATATACAAATAATCCTTTAATACGATGAGGTTTTTTTATTTTAATACAAATTTGATGGATAATATGAGAAATACCATCACAGCTCAGTACTGAATGAGTATGTTTTATTAACTATTTCTAAATTCCATCTGTGACTGAGTGATTTGCTGACAAAATATGTAAGGACTGAGGCACGGAAACAAAGTGATTTTTTTCACTTAAAGAAAACTAATCTTTCCCTTGTTAATTAGTTGTTTTCCTCATTTCTGTGACCAAATACATGCCAATAAGTAGCTGAAGGAAAGAGCAATTTCTTTTGGCTCATAGTTTGAGGGAACATCCATCATGGTGGGCAATGCTGATCATAGCAGTACTTGAAGCTATCTGGAAGTGAGCTGAAGGGATGAACACCCCCAGTGATGCCCTTTTTCTAGCTAGGTCCCACCTGCTGTACAGCCTCCCAAATCCTTATCACCAGCTACAGAAAAAAATGTTCTAGCATTCAAAATAAGTTATCACAACTCTCTGAAAAGGCAAAATAAAATTTAAGGATAGTCAGACAGATTTAGATAGATCAGTTCTACATAGCTTCTTATACTTTATATTTTTAATCTCATAGAACAATTAATCTGAAAATATGCTTAGGATTTATTCACATTTAACAGTGAAGAAATCCCCCTCATTCTGGCTTGTTTATGATAAAATAACAAATACTGTTTTTTTAAATATTTATTTATTTATTATGTATACAATATTCTGTCTGCATGT
>LOJH01027448.1:18550-30770 GCA_001685095.1 Ellobius talpinus
AGAGAGAGAGAGAGAGAGAGAGAGAGAGAGAGAGAGAGAGAGAGAGAATGGAAAGATTGTAATAGCCCGAAGACCAGGAAGTCACTTGTGAGAGTCTCCTAGTAATAAAATAGAAACCACACACATGATGCCTCAATATACAGTTGCCTAAATAAGACCTGAAGAGTGACAATATCAGGAGACATAGTGCAAGGGGGTCCCACTGCTAGAAAAAGAACTACAAAGAACTACTGACTGCTGAGAGAGGGAAAATTATCCCCCAGGAATAATCCCCCTAATTAGTTATTCAGAACTAAGTGGTCACTCCTGAAATCATAGTCATACAAACAACACTGCACAGAACCAGCTGGTTGTGTGTATATGTTTATCATATATTTCTAGCAACAAAATAAAAGAATAGGAGTCATGAACAAATTTGAGAGAGAGTAGGACAACTTCAGAGGGGTTGGAAGGAAGGAAGGGAAGAAGGTATGCAATCACATTTTAATTAGAATTTTTAAAATACAAGAATCTTTGACATTCACAGTATGAGAAGTCAGGTTATGCTGTTGCCTTCTTCTATACTAACAGATTTCTAAAAGACTTCCCATGCTTAACATGTTCTCTCTTTTACATGGTGATGGAATTCTGCATTTATTGTAAGATGCAGCTGTTTATAGATGTCTATTTCAATGGCTAATATATTCCAACATTTGTAAAGAATAAATGTCTTCTTCTCAGCCAGGTTTTATTTTATACAGCAGGACAGCACAATCTGAAAATGTAAGCAACACTGACAATGTATCTTGAATGGAAGGCAAAGTCATTTAAAAACATTCTCCAATTCTAAACAAAACAAAAGCATATAAATGTCTGAAGAAAATGTAAGTACATTTTGGTTTAAATGAACACTCTATAAGTTTCCATATTGTATCCTGATGCACACTTTAAAAATACTCCTATGTATAATTGGAAAATTAAACATGGGTAAGCAGTACACAGCTAAAATAATAAAGTAAGTGTATGGGTTTGTATCTAATATTTTTCAATATTCATTAGATTGACCAGAATAATAATTTGGGAGGGAGGGATAACAAGATGTGCTTCAGCGAGAGCAGGACAGCAAAACTGACCAAGACATCAAACACTTGAACATGAATAGAGGCAAAAAGGACACCTTAGGTGAATGTCATGCTGATGCCCTAAGGGATTCAGAGGCTGTAACCCAGCTAAATACAACATCTTGTGAGAGGTGAGAGTCGGAAAGCATGCTATTATATCCCAGAGGAAACACTCTGATTCTGGTGTCTCATTCTCATGACAAAGGTGGCAACCAGCACAGAGAATAGCACAGCATGGATCCGTTCTCCTGACAAAGACAGGGGGAAGAATGGAAAATAATGCAAAGTTAGTGCCTTCTTGTTCAAATGTATTGTAATCTTCGGGTCTTCCTCTCTTGCAGCAAGGATGTAAGACATTTAGTCCTGACAGTATGACTGTGATCTAATAATTGCTACAGTTCCAGGCTGTGGAGCATTTCAGGGTTTGTTTTACAAATAGGAGGGTGTATTATCATTCGCAAGTGTTTTAACTTGTCCTGAAAAAACATTTTGAAACGGAAAAAATAATTGTTAAGCTGTATAGAACATAACATAACATCATAGCCTATGTAGAACCAGGGTCTGCAAAATTTGCAATATGGCAACTTTCAAATATTTGCAAAATAAAATAATATATTTTAAATAAAGGCGTGCAAAATATGCTGCAGATGCCACAGTTAAATTGATGGAAATAAGCTGGTGACGCTTGTGAAAGTATATGAAAAAAATCATTCTTTCTGTATATATATGTATACATATTGTATATGCTAATAAGCAGTAAACCAGAGATGGTAATAATTCAATTAATTAACAAAAGTCCGAAGAAAATTCACTATTGTGTGCCATTAAAATATTTTCCAAGAGGCATAGCCCCAAAGGTAAAGCAAACTGTGAGTGTTAACTTTTATAAGTTAAATCTGTGTGCAAATATTATCTGCATTAATTTCATTTTTTATTAATTTTATCATGCCAAGCTGTAATTAGAGAATACTACCAACTAGAACTCCTTAAAATCTTGTGAAAATGAATTATCAAAGCTTACTTCAAATACAGGATTTCACCGACTAAGTTTTGAATTCTTAAGCAGCATTTGTAGTGCTCTTTCACCAACATGATAGGGGCTTTACATACATTAAAACATTTACTTGTGTGCTGTGCAGTTATGACGACTGACTTGGAATCCTCCAAGTCTATACAAAGCTGGATGAGGTAGTGCAGATGGTAGAGATGCAGGGGCCAGTGGTGGGGGATAAGGACAAGGAACTCTGCAGGGGCTCAAGGACAAACTCACCCAGAATTCATAGCAATGAAGAACATGAGAAACCTATCTCAAAGTGGAGGTCACTTACACGAAGGAGATTGTCCTCTGGCCATTGTCTTCGAGTGCATGTGCACCCACATTCACATACACACACATATCATAAACACATGCAAGCCAAGGTGGATAACAGCAGCATTTGGTTTCAGAATGAAAATAAGAAACTCAGGAAGAGAGAATCTAGTACTTATTACAGGAGGTATGACACTATGATTCAGTACTATGCCACTTACAAGAAGAAACTCTAATCTGTCTCTTCCATTGTAAAATGATCTGGTGATTATGTCTAGCTTATTCACAAACAACAGTGTGAGATAGAAAATGTGGTTCCTAAAGGAGCCACCAGCAACATGGAATTCTGAATCTCCTATTTACCTTTTGTTTTAAATGGCTCAATACTACTTATACTCAGCTTGCTCCAAGTGGAAATCAAGTATTTATCCATCTGTCTTTGTAGGAGGTATAGTTTTCACAAGGTATTAGGTAAGCCTAGGTAATAGGTACCTTGCAATAGGTAAGCCTATTGCATAAACATCATAAAGAGCTCATCATAGAGAAAACAGCTAAACAGAACAGAATTGAGACTAAATTTTGATACTTTGTCTTTAAAACCAACATCCTTCCTTGAGCACTCTACAGTGACCACAAACAGAAATGGAAATTCTATTTAAGAAGATGCAGGTCAAGGCCCATTAGAACATACACTGTTTATAAGACAAGATGTGGATGAGAATGGGAATCAGAATATGCTATGCCAGTGGAGATCTTGTTGCATGGGAAATTTTAGAAACTGAAACATTAAATTAAATACTGGTCAGAAATAGAAACATGCAAGCTATTGAATGTTGGCTTGAAACAAAATATGTGTATGTCTAAAAATAATTTCAGCAATAGGAATAATAATTGACATTTGCATTTTATTTTAGTTCTAAAGAATTGAACTCATGGTGTTTGCACAGGCTAGATAACTTCTCATTCAATGGCTGCATTCGTGAGCCCTACATGTAGATGTTGACTCTGTGCTAGGCGTGATCTCAGGCACCATGTCATCTTCAAATCGCCTATGATAGAGGATAACTTTTATTATTATTTGATAACACGATTTTATATGTAATAGAACTGAGACACAAGAGTCTAGAAATTGTCCACTGAGGCAAAGGACTCTTATGTAACAAAAAAAGAAAGACAACATTCAAGCTTGTTTCATAGAGAAGTGGTGTCATTGTAACATACATACATGTACCTCTCTAGTGAAAATTACTGATTGCTAGGAATAAGCTTTCTCAAGGGAATTGCAGTGAAGAGTATTATTAACTTGGTGGTGTAATTTCCAGTTTTTTCTTTTATAAATTCCCTGTTACACTATTCAAGATTATTTATACAGGTACCTTTTCTATCCATAGAAATCATATGAATATCTGTCATAAGATAATTGTCATAATGTATTGATAAAATTACTCTTTCCATATTTCACATATTTCAAGTATATATCAACACATTTATATAATTGTAGAATTACACACAGTTATGTACAAGGTGGGAAATATGATTTAAGATGACACTTTTCTTTCTATTCTGTCCAATTTGTGTTATATTGTATTTAATAGTATTTTTAAAAGAAATATATTATTTGATAAAATTATTACTCAACTGAATTCCATCAAAATGTCATCTTTTTATGTGCTTAAAAGGTTTCTTATCTTTTATTATTAGGTGATAAAAGATTATAATTTGACAAAAATGGATACTAAAATGATTTTTAATTATTTTTATTTAAACATCTTCACACAATATATTTAGATCACATCCTTTTCTACCCACCCCCAACTCCCTCAGGCCCTCCATTCTTTTTACCCACCCACTCAACTTCATAGTCTCTCTCTTAAAAAAAATAAAAACCCAAAGAACTGAATTTCAAAAACTAAAACAAACAAACAAAAAACTAAAAAAAATACTAAAAACAAAATACAAAGCAAACACACAAAAACAAAGTCTTTCTTTTTAGCCAATTACTCTTGAGCATGGAGGTTACTATGGAATGTGGTTGATATACCTAGTGATGCTACACTAGAGAAAACTTATTTTTTTTTTCCAGCAGGTATCAGTAGGAATTCTCTTCTTAGCTGCAGATGGGATTATATGCCCTTTCCCTTTCCCATTGCTAGAATTTTTTCTGCTTTGAACCTGAGCAGGTCTAGGGTTTGTTATAGTAGTCTCTGTAAACTTATATGTGTATCATTCCCTATTGTGTCTTGGTGGTGCTGTTTCCTTGTGGTCCTCAACTACCTCTAGGATCTTTAGGTTTCTGCCTTGTCTTCTTTGTAGAACCCTGTATTTTAAGGGGAGGGGTTTGAAATCTACGGGCAAGATATATAGGTGCAATAGTGGTACAAATGTTATGGGTGTAACCAGCCATCATTTGATTGAATTTAAGGCCCAGCCTATGATATAGAAACCATACTTGACACTGCTTAAGTGGCCAAGAACCTTAGACTAGATAATTCATGAACACTAGGACAAAACCTACTACTATCATTTTGCTAAAGGAATGAAGCAATACAGTGAATCTTAATGACATGTTGCTATACCCATATATCAGCACTCGACCCTCATCAGAGAAGTTTCTTTCAGTAGATGGTAATTAACACAGAGATCCACAACAGGACAATGATAGACTTTATAGCAGACAGTGATAGACTTTGAAGCACTCAGCCTTAAATGGGATATCTTCCTAACATGAATGCTTTAAAAAATATATTTCAATAAAATTTAACATAAAAATAAAAGCAAAAATAAAAGCGAAACCCCATTTTAGGCAGAAGTTTCTGTCCTACCTACCAGTTTCCAAATAATTGACACAGAGACTTAATTATAAATGCTTGGCTGAAAGCTCAGGTTTGCTACAACTTTAATTAACCCATTTCTGTTCGTCTATGTGTTGTCACACATGGCTGTGGCGTTACTTGTCTTCCAGCATGTCTTGCTCCCTCTGTGTCTCCTGGTGACTCCTCTGACTCTATCCTTCTTCATCCCTGCATCCTTAATTTTGTTGTCCTACCTATACTTTCTGCCTGGTTACTGTCCAATCAGCTTTTTATTAAGCCAATCCAAGTGACAAATCTTCACAGTGTGCAAAAGGATTATTCTACACCACCCCTAAAACTAAATTGAATTTTAATATATAGAAAAATCATCATGAATATTTTTTACACTTACACAAAAACATATAAATACATGCATATTAAACACTAATTGGTTTTGTTTGCTTGTAAATGTATAGCATTGTTTCTAGAGTTTTACTTTAAGTTTACTTTGACAATACAGGATTGCTAGAACCTCAAGTGTCCCTACATATTTTCAAACGATTTTGTATATAAATGCCAGAACTTATTTTTTAAAAAATTATTTATTCTGTAATTTGTGCGTGTGCGTGCTTGCACATGCGCATGCATGCATGTGAGTGGGGGGGCTTATGTATGTGTGAGTATGGTGCTTGAAAAGTCCAGAAGAGAGCAGAGGATGCCTGTGGCTAGAGTTACAAGAAACTGCAAACTGCCTGACATGGGTGCTGAAAGCTGAAAGTGGGTCAGGTCATCTGCAAAAGGAAGGTACTCTTAAGTGCCTAGCCATCTCAGCCACCCAACATTGACAGTGCTGTTCAAACATGTTCTTTAGTTCTCTGGGGAATTGTTGTAGGAACTTATCTGCATAAATTATTTCCCTAGATAAGTATTCCAAAGATAAATGTAGTAAAAAAACTACATAAATTTGCGATAGTTGTCGAAGCTTAATTATACTTAGAATATCTAAATCTATTTAATTTTAGGTGAAAAATAAAATATACTTTCTATAATTTCATAGAAAATACAGTTCCTTTTGTCCATTGTGATATAACTTTCCTAACTGATACATAAAATTAAATTTTGCATTTGTCATTTACTAGATATTTAGTACATTTAAGTATTTGTTACTTTCAAGAAATATATCTTCAAAATATTAAAATGTTATGAACTGGGGGAAACAAGTAAAAGTATCATCAATAGTACAGGAGCTGCCTGACAGATTTTAAGAAAAAATCTGTTTACTTCAACTGTGGGCATTGCATGTTAGTAGCTCCAATCAGTGGCTCAATAGGAAGCCTCCAACTTTAGATATGACCAGGCAAGTTTATTATGTCATGGTTTTTGGTGATGAGGAATATAACCACTACTTAGCTAATCCCTTTTCTAAACGCTTCACAGAGTACAACTCCTGTTAGGAAGGCCCGATGATAATCTACCCTATATGCCATTGTTACTCAAGATTCCATATCTACACTTTGGCCCTTCTATTTTTCTACTCACTCAAAAGATAATATTTGAATATGTCATACAATATGTATTAGAATCTCAAAGATAAAATGTAATCAGATAAAGGGGAAGTCCAACAAACAGGCCGATACAGGCAAGTTCACCCATTCTGACCGAGGTGTCTCCTAATGATGACCCTTAGGCTTAGTCCTTAGCACTTGAGAAGAGCATTATGATGATGCTTACATTTTGCCTTGTGGATTAATATTGATTATAGATTAATTAAAATCATTATGCCTTGGAAACTCCTTGCTAGTCCTGAAAGCAGCTAAAGACAGGAGGGAAAGAATTTTATTCTCAGTAGATGCTAAATTCAGTAGATCTTCTTTCTTAGCTCCCAGGGCTTTTTCCTTAACCAATATAACCTGGATTTTAAGTGTTTTATTTATTTGTTTAATTTAGAGATTGCCTAATTTATATTGAGACATTGGCACATTTCCAATTCTGATCCTGGTTCTTGACCCTCCAAAATGTGGGGCCAAAGAATATAGCTCACCATTTGGTATAAAATATATGATCAAGCTTTCCTTTTCATATGGCTATGCAAATGCACAAAACCAGCACTTTCTTTCGTGCCAGTAACTAGGCATATTCTTTACAGTCTGTGTGACCCCAGAAGGAATTTCCATGACCAAAGTAAAGGAGCCCTAAGGCAGATTATAAGGGGCAGGCAGGAACAAAGAGGGACATTTCCATCCAATCCCACTGTGTGTTTGTGTCAAAAACTTGATGTCTTAACAGAGGAGACTCTGCACATCTCTCCACTACGCAAAAGCTGCTTTCTGAGCTGGACAGAACAATGACACACTAGTATCTCCTTCAGAATGACTTTTAAAAATCTCTATTTGGAGGGTGTTTTGAGGAGCACCACTGTTCTAAACAGAGGAAGGCCTGGTCAGTGCAGAATTGGCTTCTGTGCTACTCCCTTAGTTCTTGTACTCACTTGCAATCATTTATCAGAGGAACCTAGAGGGAGAGGCAAATTTACAGGCAATGCTCTCAGAAATTGTTCTTCCAGCAAGCAGAGGAGCCACCGATCTCCTTTAAATAATCACCGGCTTATTAAAAATCTGTTTGTGGAGAGGATGGCACAGTGGATGAAGGAAGGTCCTCCCCTCTCCCGTAGCACCCAGCAGAGACACCATCACAAAACGTTCAAGTGCCTGACTTTAGTATATAAGTGTATTGTGGGAACTGAGGCTAATTACTTTAGTTCCCTGTACCTTGTATCCCCATACACTTTTAAAGACTTAAATATGTGAAATCATTTTAGAAACTTAGAATGGTACCTGGAGTATAATATTTACTCAATAGGTAACAATTATTAATGTCAAATGATGAATAATTAGATGCTATAAACTTATGAGGTCAAATCCTGATGTAATAACTTAGAGTCAATATAAGAAGCATGTGAAGAAGCCATGAGGACAACCATAGGGCTCACCCTGAATGCTGACAAAGTAACTCAAAGAGCCATCTTAGGATGAGTGTGTTGCACACACGTATCCACTCTCATACATACCAATATATGCCTATACACACAACACACTCGTGCACATTCAGCCAGAACCCTAGGAAAGGACTGCATCATAAGCTAAGCTGAAAAATAATGAATTGGAGTGAAAATGAAAATAAGCCGTGCTGCAGCAAACGGAAGTGCTTTAGGAAGCTGATTTTGTACTCATTATTAAATGGAGGCATGTGAACACTGAAGGAGGAGATGAAACATTAAATAAGACAAAATCATCTCAGATGAAAGGCATGCTGAGTGAATAGCAGACAGGATGAAACGAGGAACCATTGTAAGGACGCTGAAATAAAATATTTGAATTCGTATCAGCTTTCCTAACAAAAAGAACAAAATTGACACTACAAATTAAGTCAATGATTAAGGAAAATCTTGAGAAACATACCCAGAATACAGAGTGTAAAGACAAAGAGATGAAAAGATGAGAGAGAATATTAGAAATGCGAAACAGAAAGGAATGAAATTGCACTCGTTGCCAATTAGTATTTTTGAGGAAGGGATTGGACCTATCAGAGCAATAGCAAAATCTTCCATCTAAATTGGCCATAGAAACAAAAGCAGGAGGCAAATGCTTCTTTTGTTTGGAGAAAGATACAAGCTTAAAGGATGAATGGCTCTATTCTGCAATAAGCAAATAAATTAATTTTTGAAGTTTGTAAACTGTTTGTTTCCTAGTCCAAATGAAAGAACCGAGTGCACATTATAAGGCAGGGACACGTTACTACCCCATCTTAGTCACTTGCATAGCAAACTGCACTTGAGGATCTCTGACAAACTGTGCTACAATCTATTGTTTTCCTAGATTATTTCGCCGTTGAGTCCCTTTCTTGAAGTAATACAAACCAATAGTCTTCAGATTTTGTGCTTCATAATATAGTTTGATAAATGAAGTGACACAATTCTGGGAGCTTTTGAGAAATATTGCTAAATATTTTTTATAAAGGTTATAGTCAATCAGTCAGTCTGTCAATACCTCTATCAATTTGTTTTGGCTTTCATAACAAAATATAGCAGATGAATAGATTCAAGAAAAATTATTTTCTTGCATTCGGAGGCTGAAAGAGTAATACCATAATGCTGTCAGTCTTGCTTCTCCAGGCGTTGCCCTTAGTTTGCAGGTGGCTATATTCTCTGTTTATGCCTAGTCTCCCTATACATCTGTGTCATAAGTTTTTCTCATAAGGCCACTAGTACATTAACATAAGACTATTTCAATCATCGGAATTTATTTGAGCTACCTCATTAGAAATCTTGGCAAAACTACAATCAAATTCTGAAGTACCAAAAGTTGAGAATTTATTACATAAATTGTATGTAATATAATTTAGTCCATAGTAATTCAAAAAGAAAAAAACATTTTATCAGATTTCCAGATCATATTGTATGGCAGAAGAAGGAGACCACTTATCTTCGGTTTTGTGGAGGAAAAAAAACTTATAATCTAATCATTATATATACAAAACCATGCTATAGTACATATATAAAAAGAAAGTTATGAAGAAACCAGTGTAAAACAAGGCAAATGTCTTAGTACTATTATGAAAATAGCTCTGGAATTGTGGACCCACTGAGAGAGACTTGGGGATCCCACAATCATTTAATATATTTTGTCTGTTTGCTTGTTTGTTTGTTTATTTATTTAGCTAATGTGAAAGTCAGAGGACAGCTTTTGGGTTCTGTCCTTCCATCATGTCAGTTCTGGGAATGAAACTCAGGTCATCCGGCTTGGTAGCAAATGCCTTTAGGTATAGACTCACCTTTATGGCATTATGGGACCTTTTGAAAAACAGAAGTAGAAATGCCAAAAAACACACAGAAGTTAAAAAAAAAACTAAAAAAAAACCCAGCAGATGTGGTCTAATATATTATTTTTAAAACAGTTTAGAATTAAATTAATCCAAATGCACTTACAAATTGCTTTCCCCCTCTTCATCTCCAGAGGGTCCTTCACGAGTGTATCCGTGGCACTTCCTATACCTAAAGGACACACCTTGAGGCAGCATGTTTCCCAGTGGCCCTGACTGCAGGTGGTTCAGTAGGACCTCTGCTTCCTCAGCTTCCCCTCGACAATCTTGTGTCAGGCTTGCCATGTGTCTCTTCGTTTGTGTGACTGGAGTCGCTGACTGATGTTGTTGTGTGAATCAGCCAGATTTCTCCTGGTCTCATTAAGCACTGTTGTGTCTCTATTTCCCTCTTTTGTTTTTTACGCTTATTCTTACATACTGTCCTGAGGACATATTACTCATATTCCTAACTTAATTTTACCTTCTTGATAATCTTTACCTATGTTTAATCTAGTATATCTAATGATTAATATAAATGCATGTATTAAAGTGATTGAAGGACATTCTTGCTTACATGCAAAAGCATCCCTTTTAAATTCGGCCTACTGAGAACCAATTAGAAATGTTTGGCTGACGTTTCCATTACAGCAACCAAACCCCTAATGCAAACAATGTAGAGGAGGAAAGAGTTACTATAACTCATTTTTCTGAGATGTTGGACATGGTTGTTTGGCCCCAAGCACTTGGGAAGACCAGCCGGGAGCAAGATCACTGGCATCAGAAATCCTTCGCCTCTCACAGTAGACAGGGCACAAAGTGGAGAAAGGGACCAAAGACGAGAACTCAGTGTCAAAGGTGTGTCTCAAGTGACCTGCTTCCTCCTGCCAGGCTCCACCTCCTGCGGCTTTCACTACTTCTCAAATTAGTCGCTCCACTTGGAGAGCATGTGCTCTACGCTTGAGGCTGCAGGGCAATTTCATATTCAAACTGTAGTAGAAAATTTCAGGGCTCAAAAAAGATTTTCCTCACATAGAGTTATCATCTTTACTTTGAAATTTTGAACTCCCCAAGTTCGATAGTTCAATGTACAAATGCTTTGTTTCCGGCATAAAAATATATATAAAAAAACACAGAAAATTACCATCAGACTAAGGGTCCAAAGCATATATTAAACGTGAATGAATCTCATGGTTAGAACTGGGTCCCATCCCTAAGCTGATTCATTTTGTTTGTGCAAGTGTTCCAAAATCTGGTTGAATAAAGAGCTAAAACTTATTAGTCCCAAGCATGTAATCTATCATTTCATCATTCTTGAGCCTATGGATTGAGTTTCCTGGTCATTTTACAACTTTATTTTCTTTCTCTTTATTAGTTATTGGCCAAGTTTGAAACCTTATCATCTTTTATACAAATTGTTGCATACCAATTTCTGTGTTTTATACACATCATTCCAGATTTTGTACCCACAAATATCCACATTTAAAACAAATTTCCTAAAATCCCAGTACAAGAATTTCAATTCTTGCTACCACTCTCAGCATTTAACCTGACCACTATTTATCTATGTTGTGAAATACTTGTAATTTTCACTTTTCAAAATATAGCTTGACTCCCAATGAATATATTATGTAGCTTAAGATGTTATCCTAGTTCTCTTTTCTATGCAGTGACCAAAATCAATTTGGAGGGAGAAAAGAATATAGGATAGCTTATATTACTGGATAACTGTCCGTTACCAAGGCTGGATAGCTTGATGACATTATTGGGGTTAATAAGAGAAAGAAGCGGGGCCCCACTTGAAGGAAGTAGACCACAGAGACTATGCAAGGCAAAGACATTTAATCCTCTATTCTTTGTTTTGATACCACTTTTGTTTTTGTTTGTTTGTTCTTCAGTCGCCATCGGGTGAGCAGTTCTATTCCATCATATCCTCTACCATGCTGTTCTGCTTCACCTCAGCCTCCAAAAGGGAGCCTTCTTATCTTGGATAGAAATATCTAAAACTCTGAGCAGAAATTAATCTTTTTCTCTTTAAGACAATCAGGCACATCTGACCTTATGTCATGTTGTCATCAATAAAGGTCATGAACCACACAGTCAAGACTGCTTCTCTCTCTCTCTCTCACACACACACACACACACACACACACATACACACACAC
>LOJH01027451.1:0-20872 GCA_001685095.1 Ellobius talpinus
CTTTATTAACCAATGAAAGTAACACATAGACAGATGACCCACCTACATCAAACATCCACACAACAAAGAGGAGACCAGTTAGCTACTCCAAGATATACTTCAGATATCATAACTCTAGATGCCTAGATCCTAGTGCATATCACAAATATGAACAGTAAGACAATATTTCTCCTCCAGAAGGCAGAAACCCTATTGCAATATGCCCTGAGAAAAGCTATTTAGTTGAAGCACAGGCAAGGACTTCAGAATCATAACAATGAATATGTTCAAGGATCTTAAAGTTTGAATAAATGCCTTTATGAGAACACAAATAGTTGAATTAAAAAATTTTAAGGCATGAAAGTACAAAGAAATAGAAACACTAAAGAAACCAAAACTGAAATAAAACCCAGAGTGGAAATTTAAAAATGTAGACTGTAAAACAAAAATCTCAGCAGAAAGCCTCACCAACATATTACAAGACATATCAGAGAGAATTTCAGTTATTGAAGACTGTAAACAGGCACAACAAAAAACTGCTAAAGAAAGCTACTCTGTGGAAAGAAAAGCAGTTTATTGGGGGCAGACTGCCAGGCTGTATCAAGTAGCATAGTACAGCACCCAGCCACAAAAGCTTATTGGGTTTTATATGGGTAGATAATAGGAGAAACAATTTGAGGGCCAGAACAGCCAGGTAGTGAGCATGGGAACTGTTTTAGAAAGATGAGGCCCTAACAATTGCAGTTAGGAAAGATCAGCCAACTTTTAAAGGCTTCTGAGATACATTTAAGATTTCTGTTTCCTAGCAAAATCTAGGCCACATGATGGTCCAGCCTTCATCTTAAAACATCCCCAGGACTGCCATTTGCGGCCAGTTTTGTGACCTAACAAAGATAAAAAGTAGAAGAAATGGATAGTTCAGTTAAAGTGGTAAATCATTTCTGTTGGTCTGTGTGCTGTGCTGTTTTGTTAATATAGATGTTTGATACACTTTGAAATCAGTTGCTTTTTCTAGTCAGGGTCTTGTGTACATCTGAATCCCCCATTTAGTATATATTGACATAGATTAATATAGCCTTTGCTGTGTTGGTATTTATCCCTTTTATTCCTAGTATCCGTAGAATTTTTGTCATGAAGTGATGTTGAACTTTGTCAAGGCATTTTCTGCATCTGCTTAGGTTATCATGTGATTTCTAGTCCTTAATTTGTGTGCTATATTACATTTGTTGATTTGTTGTATATGTTGAGCTATTCTTGGTATCTCTGGAATGAAACTCACTTGATTAGGTATACAGCCTTTTTAATATATCACTTAATTTCAGGAGCCATTGGTGGCCAGCCACATTTAGCTTTCTGAGTATGTGTCCTTAAATAGGTTCTTACTCACCCAAGAGATTACTTGAGACTTTTCATCCTGGGGTAGCTAATGTGTAGGCCACAAGTTGGCTCCCAAGTCCACAGAAAGTGAGAGAAGCAAACAGCACAGAAATCTATACTGGATGAGAAGAGCTCAGGGAACCTGGTACTTTACTTGAATGTCTCAGAGTTTCATATCCCACTCAGGGACTAACTGTCCTGTGAAAGATGAAAGAGGAAATACAGGAATTCACTGGACTGGCCCTCAGAGCTCTGGCTCCTGTTTGTCAGGAAATAACACAGTGGGGAAGCGGCTCCCAAGTCTTTCCACCATGGACTCAGGCCTATCAGTGTCTACTGTGACCTTAACTTGAAGGAATTTACACCAGTAAAGGTGGCTCTGAAGCCACCATAGGCCATGTCTTCTACTGCCTAAATGTGATGCACAGAGTGTTTGTAGGATTCGTGAATTGTGATTGTCCTTTGTTTTCAGGTCTCCCTAGAATAGTTCAGTCTCAAACAATAGCCCTTTATATAATTTTTGGAGAGGCCTCCTTACTGTTTTTCATAGTACCTGTGCTAATTTACATTCTCATTAACAGTTGTTCAAGGTGTCCATTTCTTCAAGCACAACAGCATTTGAATTCTTTTTTGATATTAGCCATTCTTACTGGGTTGTGATGATACCTCATTCTGATTTTGATTTGCTTTTACCCTGGTTGGTGAGATTGAGCATTTTTCAAATGTCTATTAGGGATTTGTATGTCTTCTATTGAGGCATGCCTATTTAGATCTATTGCCCATTTTATTTGGTCTATTTAGGATTATTTGTTGTGGGGTTTTTTTGTAGCTCCTGGTATATTCTAGTATGGATAAGCATCTAACAAATGTTTTCTCCTAGTCTCCTGTTTCTTCACTCTCCCAGTTGTTTCCTGTACAGATATTTTTTTCAGTATGATGGAAAGTATTTCTCCTGTGTTTTCAAATACTCTCAGAGCTTCATGTCTTATATTTATGATTTGTTTTCCACTTTCAGTTGACTTTCATACAGCATGAAAGGAGGACAAGTTTCTGTATTTTGAATGCAGCTTTCTCAGCATCATGTTTTGAAGTGACTGATATTTCTCCAGTGTATAATTCCAGTGCCTTTGTCAAAAAATATTTTAATGTAGTAGTTGCTTGTAACACGAGGTCCTGCTTATTGGGGTTTCTGCCCTGCCCAGTTCCCACAGCCAGTAAATCCCAAAGAAAATACACAGAAGTCTACATTAGTCATAAACTGATTGGCCCATTAGTTCAGGCTTTGTATTAGCTCTTGTCACTTTTATTAACCCATTATTCTTTTCTATGTTAGCCACATGGCTTGGTACCTTTCTCAGCAGGATAGGTCACATCTTGCTTCTTCAGTAGATGGGCCAGCACTGCTCAAAGAGCTTCCTTCTTCCTAGAATACTCCTGTTCTCATTGCCCCACCTCTACTTCCNGCCCAGTTCCCACAGCCAGTAAATCCCAAAGAAAATACACAGAAGTCTACATTAGTCATAAACTGATTGGCCCATTAGTTCAGGCTTTGTATTAGCTCTTGTCACTTTTATTAACCCATTATTCTTTTCTATGTTAGCCACATGGCTTGGTACCTTTCTCAGCAGGATAGGTCACATCTTGCTTCTTCAGTAGATGGGCCAGCACTGCTCAAAGAGCTTCCTTCTTCCTAGAATACTCCTGTTCTCATTGCCCCACCTCTACTTCCTGTCTGGTTTTCCCACCTATACTTCCTGCCTGTCTACCGACCAATCAGCGTTTATTTAAAATATAATTGACAGAATATAGAATTGTCCTGCACCAGTTACTTAAGTTTATTTCTATATGCCTATTCAGTTCCATTGGTCTTGGTGTCTTTCTTTTTGGCCAGTACCTTAATGCTACTTTAGTTACTAGGTTTCAGATGTATGTCTTGGAAGATGCTATTATCCTTCCAGCTTTGATCTTTTATGTCTCACTTCTTTGACTATATGTATTGGTTTACATATTCATATAGATTTCAGGATCCTTTGCCTGGTTCTATGAATGCAGCCATCACAATTTTCATGAGGATTGCTATACAATGCCTATGCCTCCTCCTCTATGTAAAATCCTTCCCCATCTTTTTTTAGCTATTTTAAATATAATATTTATAGCATTGCAAATAAATCATCCAGCAATTTTTTAAGTTTCTCTCGGCCTAGGGAGATGGCTCTGTGGGTAAAAGCACCTGTCATGCAAGCACGAGGACTTGAGTTCAAGTCTCCTGAACCAGTGTAAAAAGTTAGACATGGCGGGAGCATTGTGTAACCCCAGTGTTACAGTAGACAGAGTCAGGAAAGATGCCTGGGGCTTACTGACCTCCAGTCTAAGTCCAGGTTCAATGAGAAGCCCTGTGTCCAGTGAAGAAGGTGGAGAGACATGCCACAGGGCACCTGATGGCCTCCTCTGCCTTCACACTTGTATGTGACTACATGCGTCCCTCCATGTGTCCTCACAAAGCATAGGTACATGTTTACACAGGCAACACAAATGCTTTTCTTCTTTTATCTCCTCCCTACCCTCTCCTAGATCTAATGTGTTTCTTATCAACAGCTCAGTAGTGTATACAATAATATGAGCAGGTGTTAACTTCTTGGAGAGAGTGTTACACCTAGCCTGTTAGGTGCCTTGTGGAAAGAGAGAGACAACACCTATGGGATCCAAAGATTTTATTGAATCACCACATAAGTGGGTCACTGATCAATCAGGGCTGCAGGATAAGGACTCAGGACCTTTGTTTCTCCTGACAGCCCCAAGCTGGAGCAAAAGTGGGGTTTATAAGCACAAAAATCACAAACATTTGGTGCCAGGCTATGGTTACAATTTCCACCAATCTTGAATTAGAGATAAGGGGATTCCTTGAGTGTCCCAACATTGTCAACCAATATACAATGAAAGTCTTTCAGTTCAACCAATCATTCATTTGTTCCTTTTGTGTTAGGAACAGCCTTAAAGAATTAAAGATGCATAATGATGATTTCTGTGGTTTAGGGAAGAGGTTGATCAGCCATTGGAAAGTTCTTAGCTTCCCTAGGGCTTGGGAACCTGAACTTTACATCACCCTGCAGGTAAAATGTAATCTGAAGTAAAATGACAATACTCAGATCAAGGTGCTTTTGCCTGCTCCCTTCTATAGCTGGGTAAATGGAAATATACATACCCTATAATCCAGGAGTTCCACCTTAAAGTTCATGCACCCAGAATTTCCTGGCATGTGAACAAAGATGCACACACACACACACACGAATATTTAACCATTGCCTGTGATAGAAATTAATAAAAAAGTAAATGGCCAGAAATTGAGTATATTTGATAAATTTAATATATTTAGATATTGCAAGTGTCCAGGAAAAAGTTATATTAAATGAACTAAATATATAGATAGCAAAAATTTAAATCTTGCAAGGTTAAGGAAGGTAAGCTGTAGAATAATACAATATAATATTTAAATTTCAGGACACAGTAATACTTTAGATATGGAGTTTTAAAAAAGACAGGGCTTGTTTTTTATTATTTTTTGAAACTTTTCTACATTTGGAAACATTTCTGAAGTAGTTGAAAGAACAAGAGAAAGGAGGTCCCAACAGGAATATTTATCTTTTGCTTTAAACTGTGACCACATTTTAGAATTTCTGCTTGCATGCTCAAAATATTTTTAATAACTGTGTTAAAATGAGAAGAGGTTTCTGATTAAGCATACTGTATTTCTTGAGAACTCCTCAACCACAGTAAATGTTTTACAATAGACTGGCTTTGATGGTGTGTACTTGTAAGCCCAGTGCTTGGAAGCTGGAAACCAGTGAGCTTCAAGTTTCAGGAATTACAGACCACCCTAAGTTACATAGAAAAATCCCTATCTCACCAAAGCAATAGCAGCAACAAAATAACCAAAAATCCGTATGTGATTAGTTCCACTATCTCTATTAGACATCAAAACCCAATGATGCTCAGTTTCCCTGTTTATAGTTCTGTTGTCTATATATAGCATACATAGATCTCATATCATTTAAATCGCCTCTTGATTACATGTAATGTCTATCACAATGTAAGTGCTAAGAAAACAGCTTTCTGGGTTGTAGGAAAGATAACAAGGTGAAAGTCAGTTTCTACTCAGAATGTTTTTGTTCTGCAATTAATTAAGCCCATAATTGAACCCTCATAGGGTTCTGTGCCATAGGTGCAGACTTTAATTATATTTTGTCTACTGATATTTCTTTCTGAAAAGTCATTTTAGTGTCATATTTGTGGCTTTGCAGAATAATAAATCAGCTAAATTTAAATCTATTGCACATAACTAAAATGGATTATTATGGGGATTTCTAAGTTCGATCACTCCCTTAGAGTGTTACATTACTCAGATGTGAATTATATGTGAATCTGTCTGCCAGTATTGTTCAGACAACTTAAGTTAAAATGCTTAACATTCATAATGTTCTGAAATGGTTCAGCGCCCTCTTGTGGCAGGAAAAGTATTTTTAAAGGTTTGTTTTAAAAGTTTTGCAGAATAGTGAGTTGGGCTTTTTTCCAAAAGATTTGTTAATTTTACCTTTAATTATGTTGGGAGCTGTTTACTAGTGAATACGTGTGTCTGTGGAAGACAGAGGCGTTATGCCCCCCATGTTTGTAAATTAAAGGCAGATGTGAGCTTCTGGGCATGGCTACTAGAAACTGAACTGCTGAACCATCTCTGTAGCCCCTATTTTAAAAATTGTAGATCAGTTTCCAAAGCCAAACCACACACATCCAAAACCCACCCAAAAGGCAATAATACAATAATATGAATTCATTTTTTTATTTCAGAGCCAAGTGGATATGCTGCTTCAGGAAATGGCAGATGAAGCTGGGTAAGGTGTATTTAGTCTAGGGCTTTTGAATAATCTTGATTTAATAGAGGTTCTAAAATTTGATGAAACAATGTTAGAGTGGCTAAGTGTTTTTGCCTAATATATGTGAGGCTTTGTACTGGAGCCTAGCACTATAAAGCACTACTGTGGATTGAAATTTTTATCTTTAAAACCTTCCTGTAGCAGTAAACAAACAAATCTCTTTCACTGGGGTGATGTGAACTTGGGCAGCTGCATTAAATTTTTTAAACCTCAGCTGTGTAGTTGGTTGAAATTCTTGGTTCCTCGAGAACCTCTGAATCAACTGAACAGGGCCTGTATAACCTTACAGAGACTGAAACAGCAAGGACACAGCCTACATGGGTCTCTAGCAGGTCCTCTGTGTATATATTATAGCTCTCAGCTAAGTGTTTTTATGGGACTCCTGGGTGTGTGAATGAGCAGGCCTCTGGTCTTTGCACCTTCTCCTAGGGCTCTTTTCCTTCTGTCAGAAGCCTATTCTTTTCTAATGAGAGACAGAAAAGGAAGGGATGCGGAGGAGATGGGAGGTGGGAAGGAGAGAGGAACTGGGAGGAGTGGACCATGGGGAAACTGCAATCAAAGTATATTGTATGAGAAAATCTATTTTCAATGAGTGAAAAGTTATACTTAACATTTAAAGCATAAAAAACTAAATCTAAAATAAATAAAATGAAAAAAATCTTTAAAAATTTTAACTCAAAGAAGAAGAAACAAATTCCTGGTTCCTACTAAGAGAATTCAGGAACTGAATACTAAAATGGAAAAAGAACAAAAATACTAAATCTGGGTGTTAAGGCTACATTTATCTTTGAATTTTTTGACAGTTTATTAATTTGCCTTCATAGTAAAGGAGACAAATAATATCCAAACAATAGAGTGCAACAGATGATGATTATTTTGCTCTTTTGTTTAGTGCATTAGATCATGTCTCAGTCTTTAGTCAGCTTTTCTATTCCAATATTATACCACCTATATGGATCACTATTTGAACTCAAGAAAAATACTTTAAAATCATCAGTCAAGTATCCAAAATTGTTCTGAAGACATTCAAGTTCTATTTACATGTAAACACAATTTTTATTTAAAGTGATAAAAGGATATAGTAGCCAAGATTGCAGTACCTATTTGATTATTATAAAATGTCTATATTAACATTCATTTGATATGATTATTTGTAAATTCATCTTTAGCCTTGATCTCAATATGGAGCTCCCACAGGGGCAGACAGGCTCTGTTGGCGCAAGTGTTGCTTCTACGGAGCAGGTAGAGGTTGAATTTTTTTTACTAATATACTTATTCATATTTAAATTAAAAATTTGGGAAATGTACGATTTGTAAGATATGTATATATTTGTATACAAGGAAATATATTTTCACTTTTTATAAAGAGTATTTTTCTACTATGACACATCATTAAAATGAAAAAAACCTGAGCAGCCAGTAGCTGTGTAATAATGGGCATTTTCAAATTGCATGTGCATTTCATTTTTTAGATTATTTTGGTAACCTTTATAGCTGCTGTTCTAAGTTCTTAAGTTTCTTTTTAGCTGTTAAGAAAATGAAATGCCTAATGTTTATGTAAATTTTATAAACAAGATTTTAAATTGTATTTAAAATGTTAAGGGGGATAAACGTTTTAATGGTTCATATTTGTTACAGCCTTCGATGATTTGTAAATTTGGCTTTCTCTAGGATGAACTGTCACAGAGGCTTGCTCGTCTTCGTGATCAAGTGTAACTTAAATAACTGGTGCTTCTGTTTCCTCCACGTGTGTCTGAAACAGCCTCTGTGTTTGTATATATAGAGTTGCACTCTAGTTAGAAAAACATTATACATGCCAGAATGTTTGAACATTATTTACATATGATGCTTTATTTTGCCTTGTGTAATTTGCAGTGCATTAAGAAATTCCAGGGAATTTCCACATTGGCAGATTTTATAGTTCAGAATATTATGTGTAAAGGTGTAAGGGACATATTTTTGTAGATGTCTTTGACAAAGCTAGCATTTTCTTTATATTATACATCTTCCTCAAATAGTAGAGAAAACATCTAGCACCAGAGTATTATTAACTAAAGTAATTTTGTCAGAATAAAGGCTTTGTTTTTTTATTGAAAAGAATTTTCAGTCATTGTGATGAAATGTGATTTTGTAAAAATAAAAACAAGGAAAGCATGTTTATTTAATGTTTACATATCCCCAAGCGTCACAAAATAGGCTGTATCATTTTCTATAGGACTTTTAAAAAGTATTTTTATTTTGTATGTGTGGTTGTTTTGCCTGCATGTATAACTAATACTTGTGTACATGGTGCCCACAGAGGCCAGAAGAGGACATTGAATCCCCTGGAACTGGAGTTACAGACAGTTGTGAGCTGGGAACTGAACCCAGCCCTTCCAGAAGAATAGCCAGTGCTCTTAACTCTTGGGTCATATGCCCAGCCAATTTTGTTTAGTTTTGTTGTAGGGTTGTATTTTTAAAGTCAGCATGGGAATATGTAACGCAGAGTAGTCTCAGACTCAGTGATCCTTCAGCCATGGTCTCTTGGTGTAGGCTATTACACCCAGCTCATTTGCTATGATTCATGGGTTTTTCACTATGCTATTAGTTATTTTACTAATGCTTTGATAAAATACCATATCCAAAAATGACTTATGAAAGAAAGGAGTTATTTTATGATTCCAGAGGGATGCGGGTTCATCGTAGTGGGGAGGCATGGCAGCAGGAACAGGATGCTGAGCTGTCACATCTTCACTGGTAAATACAAAGCAGAGCAAACAGACTGGAATTGGGAAAGGGCTATAAGCTCTCAAAACCCACCCCAGTGCCATATTTTGTTCAGCAAATTCTCAAGTTCGCATAACTTCCCCAAACCTCAGCACTAATTGAGAAACAAGTATTCAGATGCATGGACCTATGGACAAGATTTCTCATTCACACCACCACAATCCTCTCCCTGGCTCCCATGTGCCTGTGACCATATCATAATATAAAGTGTGTTTATTTAAACTTTAAAGGTGACCATAGTCTTTCTCAGTATGAACACCGTTTCAAATTTCAAAGTCCAACATCTCTTGTGAGACTCAAGGCAATCCCTTAACTGTAGCCACCTATAAATCTAAAAGCAATTAGCAGACTTCTAACATTCAATGGCACAAAATAAACATTATCATTTTAAAAGAGAGGAATGAGAGCATAGTGAGGAAGTACTGGACTGCAGAAAGACTGAAACCTAGCAGGGCAAACAAGCAAATCCTGTAGCTCCATGTCTGGATCTATAGGAACTTGGAGGCTGCCTGGTGCTGTCAGAGGTCCTGATCGTGCCTGGCCAATGAAGGGTGGCCCCACATTGTCAATGGATCGGAATGCCTGGGTGCTAAGAGGGTATATAAGGTTCTCCCCATTGCTAAATAAACAAGTCTGCTGTGTCCCTTTCACCAGACTCCCCGAGTCTGTGTTGTTGACATTGAGCCTTCTTGCCCTCTCCCCTGAGGAAGGCATTAGGGCTCAGCTACATGGGACTTTACTTTCAAAGACTTAGATGGCTTAATCTCCGAGCTGTGCTGCCTACAACAACAGCGCACTCTCTTGTACCAGTTTCTATATTAGTTACTTTTCCCGTTCTGTGATTAAACACCATGGCCAGCAGCAATGTATAAAGAGTTTATTTTGGCTTACTGTTCCAGAGAGATAAGAGTCCATCAAGGCAGGGGGAGGCTTGGAAGCAAGAGCAGGAAGCTGAGAGATCACATCTTCCATGACAAACATGAAGCAGACCCAGCAAAATGGTAGTGGGCCTAGGCTATACATTCCCAATGCCTGTCCCTGGTGATGTAATTCTTTCAGCAAAGTTGTACAGTGATCTGTACCATAACCTTTCCAAACAGCACCATCAACTGTTGATCATAGTTTAAAATATAGGGCACCTTTCTCATTCAAACCACCACATTATATAAGGAGAAACACGGTAAATGTTTACTTTGTTTTTGTCCGCTGTTAAGTTTAAATTATTACAGTTTTATCCAGTAGTTTAATGGTGACTATTGGTTAAACTGTTTTTTCCCCCTAGACAATGTTTTTATTTAGCTTTTGGAGCCTGTTGTGGAACTAGCTCTTTAGACCATGCTAGCCTAGAACTCAAAGAGATCTGCTTGCCTCTGCCTCCCAAGTGCTTGGATTAAAGGCATGTGCTACCACCACCTGGCTATTCATTCAAGTTTTAAGACCTTTTCATTGACAATTTGTTACATCACTAGGAAAGTTCTGTAAAACTAATATGAAGAAATTAAGGCATGTTCCTTTTTAAATTTTCTGTTTGCAACATATTAGTGGTACAGTCCCCAAGAAGCCCTTTTTTCTGGCAATTCCTAGGTGATTGGCCATGTCAAGGTGAAGTTGAATGTCTCCTTAGCCACCAGCTGTCAGAAACTCATGGAAGTAGACAGTGACCATGAACATTGTACTTTTCATGAGAAGTAGTTGGCCACAGATGTCACTGCTGATGCTCTGGGTGAAGAGTGGAGAGGTTATGTAGTCTGGATCTGTGATGAGAAGGACAAACAAAGTTTTCCAATGAAGCAAGGCATCTTGACCTTTGTCAGAGTGCACCTGCTGTTGAGTAAAGCTTATTCTTGTTGTAGCCAGGGCGAACTAGAGAAAGAAAGCCCAAATCTGTTCAGGGATGCATTATACATTGTTGTGGGATATTTTGATCATACTCTTTACACCTCTGGAACTGACAATAACGTTTAACTTGAATTGGAGGGCAGAGGCTAGCTGACCAAATTAGCCATAGAGATTTTGGAGAACACAGGACATATGGAGAAACACAGGAAGTAGTAGGGAGAGGCTTAGATTCAAAGATCCTTTTGGATTGAGGAAAGACAGAAGGGAAGTCACTGGTCACTTCTCCATCAATTTTTGATCAATCAGACTTTTACTCCAATATCTGACTCCCAAGTTTTATTGATGAAATAATAATGTAGATAAACACTTCGTCTGGCACTCGTTCAAATAAAATTCTTTAACATATTTAAGGGTTCATTTATTTATGCCCAATTATTGCTATGTTCTATTTTAAAAAGAGGTTAGTTTACATGATACTAATGTCACAGTTTTCCATGTGATTACTGATTCGTTTCCCAGAGCCATTCTTTTAAGGCAATAACCTTTAATAACAACAACAAAATGCGTAGAATTAGATATGATAAAATGCTTTGTTCAAGTCCATCATGCATGCATCTTCCATCCTAGTGAAAATTGGAAGAGGAAGATAGAATTAAGGGCCACCAAAGGCAGGCAGGCTTATACATAGTACAGACTGATAAACCAAGGCCCTTAGGAGAATGCCTTTGAACACCTGCTGTACTACTTATAATATCCTCAGGAATATTTATATTCTACCAAGCAAAAATAAACACTTTAACACTCATTTGCATATTTTGATGTTCCAGTAACAACCATGGAAAAGTAACAAAATTATATTTTAGCAAGTATAGCACTACTCTGGGTTCAGCATATGCCTTCTCTTATTTACTGAAAGACCAATCCATGAAAAAAGTTCTAGTATATCTTGAAAAGCAGTTAAAGAATTAAGACACTGTGTTCCATCCAAAGCACCACAAAATGTTGTCTCCCTTATAAGTCATAAAGATATTCAAAATGATACCATAGAGATACTTTTTCACTAAGGTCTCAACTGTTCATACTTGCCTTATGCACAAGAGCATATGTAAGTGAAAATTATGTTTACAGGTTACCAGCTGAAGAACTTCTCTTTATAATTTTTTTTAGACTTTTTAACTTCCATAATGTTTGATTATGATTGTAGCCATAATATATATTTTCATTTTGTTTGTAATTGATTTGTCCTTTTTTAGGTGAATAAAACATTTCTTTAATAAGACAATAATAATCCAACAATAAAAACTGTATTATATATATATATTACTACAGTATTATTACTATTCTATATCTTTATTTGGAAGCTCAGAAACAGTGATTAAATTTTATTACAAATCAAATATATATCATGTTTTTAAAAATAATCTATCACATTACATAATGTAAACTGACTATATAATAATTTCTTTTTTCTTAAAGACCAAGTTTGTATTGGAACACACTAGATAACCTTAGAAGAGATTCTGATGGCCTAAAATATTTATGATATAAAGAATTTGGTTTCCACTGGTGTGAATTAAATAGCTTCTGTTCTTTTAACTCGAATAAAAATTTTAGGTTTCTTACTACCACTTAGCTTCACAGCTAACTGCTCATCCTTTATGTTGCAACTATGTCAGATTTGCCTTTTAAAAGTATTAATATTGGGGCTGGAGAGTGAAGAGCTCATACTACTGTTACAAGTTACTGTTCCTGTTACAGTAACCCAAGTTACTGGGTTCTGTCCCAGCAGCCACATCAATAAGCTCACAGTCACCTGTAACTAATTCCAGGGGATCTAGTGGCCTTTCTTGTTCCCCGAACTCATATATACAGATGCATATACATACACTTATACATTATTTAAAAATAAAAACATTCCATGCATGGTGGCACATATCTTTAATCCCTGCACTCAGGAGACAGGCTGTGAGTTCCAGGCCTACCTGGTCAACATAGTGAACTCCAGGCCAGGCACAGATACATTATGAGGCCACATCTCAAAAAAGTATTTGAAAAATATTGGTAAGGCAGGTAAGATAGTTTAATAGGTATAGGCACTTGCTACCAAGCCTGATGACCTAAGTTCAGTCCCTGTGACCCACATGGTGGATGTAGAGATGCAGCATCTAACTGTCCTCTGACCTCCACACACATTCCATTGCATGCATGCATCCACTTATGTACATACAAATACACTTTTTAAAGTTAAAAATACATTGGTAAGCACTAAGGTTTTCTTTTATTCATTTTTTATTAATGTAATAAAAACACCACACCTCTTAGACTTTTTTCTAAACCAATAACCTCAGAGACTCCAGTATAATTTTGCTTCTAATTTGATGACTTCAAAAATGTATAAGTAACAGACTCTACTTTCATGAAAAGTAGAATAGTATTTTTTAGCATTTGCTTCCAGTTTTAGTTCCCTGCCTATCTTATTTTCTTCTGATGTGTGTCCTAAGCATTTGATGATTATCATTTGGTTGAACATACGTACTCAAGTGTTCAGAACATCCTGTTACCCTTTCACCCATTGGCTAAAGAGGCTAATGATAGTTCTCATTTGTTCATTTGTCTTAATGATTAAACTTCATCTTCTTGCCTGTGAACCATTTAAGTAGCATTATGGACTAGGTTATTTTTCCTGGTTATTTGATTTCTCAGGAGTACCACATGGAGAAGAAGAAATGGGAGATGGAAAAGTTAACTAAGAATAAGGGAGTTTACTGTGGAGTTTGATTCTCGGAAGGAGCATATGAATTATTTGGAGAAAGCCAAAAACATGACAGACTAACAGAAGCAATCTCGACAGCTTCCTGTGGATTAATGAGGCTTGTTGCTAATAATTTCAAGATAAACTGAAAAATGGTCCCTTTTTGAAATCCTAATGGGACCTGGAGAGATGGCTCAGCAGTAAAGAGCGCTGGCAGCTCTTTCAGAGAACATGGGTTTGGTTTTCAGCACCTACATAAACCTTCTGTAACTCCAGTCTCAGAGTAGCCGAGCTGCTCTTACTATCTGTGGGCTTCTGCACGTGTGGTGCATGAACATGCATGAACATATACACTCAGAATAAATGTGAATAAATGTTTTTGAAGTTATATTAACTCATCCTATTTTTTTCATGACAAGGATTTCTTGTGCTTATTTTTTCACCATTCTAATTATTATTCAGCTATTCAAAACTCAGATTTCTCAAACACTATCTGAGAGTGTACTTGCCATGTGCTATGACTGTTTTTTTAAGCTGAAGAGAAAGGAGGGGCAGGATATTATTATTTTCATTTTCTAGATGACAGGACCAAGTCCAACTCACCTGTGGATTTTCACTATGTCTGTTGCAGAGAGTGACTCCCTTGTCCACATGCCTCCTAGAAATTTCCCAGTGTTACTTAGACTGTGTGGTAAACTACATAGTGCATCTTAGTGTGACTAGATCCATGATTTTCCATCACAAGAAACAGTAACATTACTTGAGGCCAGTAATCCCAGCACTTCAGAGGCAGTGCCAGATGTATCTCTTGAGTTCAAGGCTGGCCTGGACAACATAGTGAGTTCCAGGCCAACCAGTCTACATAGCAAGAATTTGTCTTATAAATAATTAATGAAAAATCACAGAAGTCGAGGTTACACCTTATACCAATTGCTACAAAAATTTCTGGAAGTTGGATACTGCTAACCTTTAAAAGTTCTCATGATTTCAGGCTCTGGACTGAAAATATTTGTTCTGAAGCTTGGCTACACATTACAGTTAGGAGGCTTAAAAACTCTGTTGGGGGTGGAGATTCCTAAAAATACAAGTACATATGTGTATGTATTCCTAAAAACACAAGCACAATGTATGTGTGTCTGTAAATTCCTAAAATCATAAGAACAGTGCATGTGTGTATGTGCATTCCTAAATATGTAAGTCCAGATGCTGTGTCTGTATAATGTCACTTGTATGTATGTTTTCAGGGCTGATCATTTAGTATTGGATAACCAATTGGTGTGCTCTTCCTTGGGGAAGACTATTGCTCCTGTTCTTAGCATTCTTTTGTTAGTTAACAGGAATTAATTGAAAACAGAAGCCATGAATTTGAAAGAGAGCAAGGAGGGGTATGTGGGAGGGTTTGGAGGTAGGAAGGAGAAATTATGTGATTATAATATATAAAATAATTTAAAACAACATTCTTAATCAAAATTGCACCCATTAAATATAATTCCCAAGAGCGACACCTTTTAAATGTTCACCCCTGACCAGTAGGTGCTGGTCTGACAGTAGGTTTCTGCTCCAGAAACTTCTTTTCTACCTCCTTGCATTGCAGAGAGTAGAACCTTTAGCAATAAGTCCACCTTCATTGTTTTATTGTGTGTGTGTGTGTGTGACTTAGTAGAGATGGAGATGGATGCTAGGGGACAATGAAATTTATAACATATGTTCACAATATTGCCAAGTATGGGACTTCCCAGAATATGTTTAGGTTTTCCTTAAACAAGATGCACTGGGGCAGAGGTGATTCAGAGCTTGTGGAGGTGGCCAACCAATGACTTGTCTAACTTGAGGCCCAAGCCACCAGAGGGAGTCCATGCCTGACACAACCTGGATGGATGGCCAGGATCCAGAAGCTGGGGTGTGGGGGGCTCCAAGGACTAGGGTAGAACCAAACAAGACCAAGGCAGAAGAGTTGGAGACACCTCCATTCCCACTGTAAGGAGTCCAACAAAAAATTCAACACCCATAGCATATATGCAGAGGGCCTAGTGCAGATATATGCAGGCTCCATGGTTGCTAATTCAGTCTCTGAGTCCCTTGTGAGCCATGCTCAGTTGATTCTATGGGCTGTGTTCCCCTGATGTCCTTGAACCATCTGGCTCCTACATTCCTTCCTCTTAGTCTACACAGTTCCCCAAGCTCCACCTAATATTGGCTGTGGATCTCTATCAGTTTCCATCAGTTGATGGAGGAAGCCTCTGATGACAACTGGGCTAGGCACCAATCTATGAGTGTAGCAGAATATCATTAGGAATCATTTTTTTGTTGTTCATTAAGAAAATGCCTCCTTATGACTGGGTACAGTTTCCTCCTCTTCCTCGTCTTCCTCCCCTTCCTCCTCTTCTTTTTACATCCCAACAGCAGTTTCCCCTCCTCTCCTCCCCTCACTTCCCCTTACCCCACCCCCACCCACTCTATTTCTCATTATAAAAGGGCAGGATTTCCATGGGTGTCAGCCAGCCATGGTATACCAAGTTGCAGTGAGACTAGGCACCAACTCTCCTATCAACACTGGACGAGGCAACCCAGTATGAGAAATAGGGTCCCAAACCCCAGCAAAAAAAGTCAGAGATAACCACTGCCCACACTGTTAGTAATCCCACAGAAAGGCCATGCTATACAACTGTCACATATATGCAGAGGACCTAGGTCATTTCCGTGTAGGCTCCCTGGTTGTCAGTTCAGTCTCTGTGAGCCCCCATGAGCCCAGTTTAGTTGATTCTGTGGGTTTTCTTGTGGTGCCCTTGACCCCTCTGGCTACTACACTCCTTTCTCCCCCTCTTCCCAAGGATTCCCCAAGCTCCACCTAATTTTTGGCTGTGGATCTCTGCTTCTGTTTCCGTCAGTTGCTGGATGAAGCCTCTCTTATGACAGTTGAGCTAGGCATCAATCTATATGTATAGCAAAATATAATTTGCATAATTTAGAATCATTACATTGACTTTTTGGCCAGTTATGCTTTGTTCTGTCCTGCCTCTAGGTCCTGACCCTCAGGCACCAGTTCCCTCTCAAGCATTTTTCTTAATTAGTGCTTGATGGAGGAGGGCCCAGCCCATTGTGGATGGTGTCATCCCTGGGCTGATGGTCCTCAATTCAATAAGAAAGCAGGCTGAGCAAGTCATGAGGAGTGAGCCAGTATCCAGCACCCCTCCATGGCCTCTGCATCTGCTCCTGCCTCCAGGTTCCTGCCCTGTTTGAGTTCCTGTCCTGATTTCCTTTGATAACAAATAGTGATATCAAAGTGTAACCAAATAAACCCTTCCCTCCATAGCTTATGTAGCATGAATAATAAAAACACAGAGACAGATATTGGGGTTCAACCTGAAGATGAGAAAAGCAAATCAGACAAGCCACTAGAGAATTCTTCTATGAAATCTTCAGACTGAAAAAGAGCAAGTTTCTGTCTCATCCAGCCTTATATTCTTCTCTATTTCTGGGATTAAAGGCATGCACCACCACCACCTGGCCTCTATGGCTAACTAGTGTGGCTGCTGGGATTAAAGGTATGAGCCACCACTGCCTGGCCTGTATGGCTGGCTAGTGTGGCTGTTTTGTGTTCTCATCTTCAGGCAAGTTTTATTTATTGAAATACAAATGAAATATCACTACAACTTGTTTTTAGTCATGGTTTTTCTTTTTATATTGTACAGTACTTTATTGTTTACATACCAATCCCAGTTCCCCCTCCCTCCTCTCCTCCCACTCCCCCCAACTTTCCCTCACCCTACCTCCCATCTGCTCCTCAGAGAGGGTCATGGTATTTCTTAACAGCAATAGAAACCCCAAGACAACAGGCAAGTAAGTGAGTTTCTTTGTGCATTGACATCTTCTCTATTAAAGTAAAAATTATTACATTACCCAACATAAAAGTTCTTAAAGGAACAGTTTGAGGACATGTTCTCATTGAGTACTTAGGTGTCAAAGCATTAAATGAACGGTGTCAGACTCTGGGCCTCACTTTCTTCACCTGTCAACTCAGAACAAAGATACTCTGTTTATAAGAATACTTTTTCTAGAATCAAATAATATAAAATCCAAAACAAAGATACTCTGTTTATAAGAATACTTTTTCTAGAATCAAATAATATAAAATCCAAGTGTATGCTTTGAAGCATGAATTAAACCCGGTATCTAAAAGGGATTATGAAATCTTATTCTTTTGAAGGTACAGAAAAAGTGTCACCATTAGAATTAAAGGAATTCCTGGAGTTCTTGAATCCATGGGCTAGAAAGGTCTTTAGCTGTCATTCCTCCAACACCTTCATTGTTTATACAGTACAAATGGAAGTTATAGAGGAAATACCATACTTGATATCAACAGAAAATAGTGACATAGCTACAAGGTGATTTGAATATAACAGCTGATCTTGAGTCCCAGGCTTTTGCTGCCTTTCCCCATTCTGTACCCTCCTCTGTCCCTGTCTCCTCCATTATCCAAGCTCTGTGTGTCCCAGACTGTAAGCAAAGAGCTTGACTTGTCACGAGCCAGTAAACTGCAGGAACTGCTTTTTAGCAGCCATGGAGTTCATGTGATCAGTTAAGATTTCCCTGTGTGCTATACAGATGGTGTGTGTCAGAAGTGTGGGGAATTGGGAAGTAAGGTGTGAATTGGGGCATAGTTCTTACAGTTTGTGTTTAGGGACCTTTCTCATGTAGTTCATACTGTGACTCATTTCCTAACACCAAACATAAAATTTGCATACTAGAACAAGTCATCAATTATTTAGCTTCCAGGTAAAATATATAGTTTTTGTGTGTGCTTGTTTTAACATTAGTTTAAAGGATTAAATTTGGGGATTAATAAAGCAGGAGTAAACAATGAGGTAGCTCAGCAGATACAGAGAACTTATAGTGCAAGCTTGATGACATGAATTTGGTCCCTGGAACTCACATAATGGAAGGAGAGAAACAACACCTCAGAATTGTTGTCATCTCTACACACACACACACACACACACACACACACACACATCTTAGTGCTAAAAATAATGTAGTAAGAAGAATGGACTGGATGGGGACTAGTATATTTAGTCTTAAAATTAAGCATTATGTCAAAGGAACAGATAAAGTTTATGCCCATGGAGAGGTTGTGTGTGAACACTTAAAAGTTTTATTTATGAGAAATGATCTTGATTTTTAAGATATGGTTCTGGAAATTCATTATGATCTTCAAGTGTCATTACCTCATATTACACATGAAATTGATAATTTCAAAAGAGAAAAGTCACCTACATCTTTCTCCCTGCCCTACATTCTAAAAATTGCAAAGCAATTAACAAATAATTGAAGAGTCAACATCTATCAAGATTTCCTTTAACATATATCATGGGAAACCTTAATTTGCCCTCCATCAGTGTTGTACATTAGTTCCAGCCTGTTAGAAAAGACTGCGATGAATTAATATGACCTGGAAGTTGATAAAAACCCATGACAGTTAAGCACTAACTTTGTCTTCAAACACTTAACAGAGAATTGCTTTGAACATCCCAAAAGACCTACACTCACATTTTCTGCAGGCAAGCATAGATTTCATGATTAAATGTTAATGTTATATCAGATTTTAATTTCTCAGACAGAAAACCCTAATATTTATTATATTAATGCCAACAGACTATATTGTTCAATAAATCAAAGGAGATTATAGAATGCTGGTAGAAAGAAACTTTTTTTTCAAAGTTAGAACATACTACTTCCTGCTCTGGATCCTTTGACCTTTAATTTTTCATTATTTAAACTCTGAACTTCAGTTTTAAGTGTGCTTGCTTCCAGAGAGCCACTTAACTGAAATATAATGAATACTGTGATCACATGGCATCAGTGAGATGCAGAACTCGCTTGGAAGATCCTTCTGATTAAATTGTCAGCAAATTTGTGACCTGGTTGACTTTAAGTAGCTTGTAATTGGCCATGGTAAGAACACACACAAGAATATATTGACACTTTTTAAATTTTAATTTGCTTTCAGTAAATTGTTAGAACTTTATCAGCCTTGACAACTGCTTACTTTCAAAATGGGACACTTGTTTATTGACATCTGCAAGTGGCTGCTGTGAGGACAGCACTTCAGCTCCATTTTAAACATTGCTTGTGAGATAGTAATTACCTCGGTTTTTATTTGACTAATATATTATTGTATTTCTATTTACATCATTTTATAGCTTACTTTATTATTACATATGTGAGGTGAATATTTTATAGGTAGTATTTACTTATGTCTTACTTTTCTGGACAGTCTCCCTTTTAACTGGGACAATTAGACTATTCTTAATCGATATGAGTAATGTCATTAAACAACTGGCAGGTTTTGAAAGTTAGCAATGTATTTAGCTTTAAATTGATCCTCTTATTTTCCATTTGTTTCCAAATTTGAGAATTTTTTGCAATGATGTCTTAGATGCTTTGAAGGCTTATTAGCTATAGTTAGAACCTACCTGAAACATATATCACTTCATGTATAGTATAACTCCCATTTCTCCTTGCATCTTACATTTTTAGCCATCTTTTAAGCATATTGTTTTAATCATTTTTCTAAATGTGCTACCATATTTTAAAGAGACTTAAACAATTTTAATGATAGTTGTTAAAATTGTGGATTTTGTGCACACACATACTTGCATGTATATATAATCTTAGTGTGACTAACTTTATAAATGGTTTGTACTTGTGCACATACAGATTTTCTTTGGATACTATTTCCTGCCAGTTCAAGTACTCCCATTAGCATTGCTTGTAACATGAATCTTCTGATGATAGAGTGTTTCCATTATTTTATGGCTTAAAGCCTTGTATCTTTAATCCTGAATAATATTTTCATTTAGTATGGTATTACAGATTGACAGTGTTCCTGCTTTTCTACTCTAAAGGTTTTGCTACAGTGTGATCCTATTTGTGTGTTGCTCCTGAGAAGAAAAACATTATTATCCTCATCTTTTGCCTCTGGATATAGACTCTTTTGTTCTCTGGCTGATTTTAAGACTTATGTCCTTTATTACATATACTTACTATTCAGAATTTTTTATGTTTCTTGTGGTCGGACTTCTTGAACATCTTACATAGAAATCTAAACTTATAATTTTATCAGATTAAGAAAATTTTCAGATTAGTAAACAGCCTTCCTCAAAGCCAGCAATACAAGTTTTGGGTATATATCCAAATGATGCTCAATTGTGCCACAAGGACATGTGCTCAA
>LOJH01027452.1:4243-15428 GCA_001685095.1 Ellobius talpinus
TGCTTGGCCCATTAGCTCTAGCTTCTTATTGGCTAACTCTTACATCTTATTTAATCCATTTCTATTAATCTGTGTATTGCCATGTGGCTGTGACTTACCGGGTAAAGTTCGGTCGGGCTCCATCAGGGCTCCATGGCTTCTCTCTATCTCCGCCCTCCTTTCTCCCAGCATTCAGTTTAGTTTTCCCCACCTAGCTCTGCTCTTTTGCCCTCTATCACAGGACAAGAGGGTTCTGTGTTCACCAATGGTATTCACAGCATACAGAGGGGAATCTCACATCAGCCCAAGTCAGGTACAACTTCTTTAAAATGTGAAGGTACTAGGGAAATTAATAAGTCAGTAACATCACTCTGCAAGCTTGAGGACCCAAGTTCAATCCTCAGGACCCACATGCAAGGACTGAGTATTATAAGATATGCTTGCAATTCCTGCTCTGGGAGATAACAAAGATAGGTAGATCTCCAGGACTTGCTGGCCAGCCAGCCTAACCTACTTCACAAACCCCAGACCGATGAAAACCCTATTTCAAAAAACAAGATAGATGGCAGCTGAGGAAAGACAAATAAAATTTACTTCTAACTTGTTCATACAGACAAGCACATCTGCACCCACAGAAATGCACACACATACACAACACACACAGAGGTGGATCTAGACAAGCACATCTGCACCCACAGAAATGCACACACATACACAACACACACAGAGGTGGATCTAATCATGTTCTATGTTGTATGATTCTGCATTGGTTTCTTACTTGCTTAGTTTTGTCAAAACGATAATAATCAAATACACATACCAGGGTTCATCTGTAACACTGATAAAAATGCCCCAAGTGCTGTGGGACAGTGATCTCAACCTGGTGTACAGATAGCACAGTTGATAATAGAGAAAAAGATGACCAAGCTCCCTGCTCTGTCTTCTAGCACTGAATAGCTCAGAAAAAGTGCCTAAGTGCTTTAAGATTCAGCCTTCTTATCTTAATAGAAGCTCGATTCTACCAGCCTGTGTACATTAGGATAGTCAAATGAGATTAAGTGAGCCTGTTTCTAATGCCTTATGAATATCAATGTGCAAGTCTGCCATTCTTGAAGTTAGTAGTAGGTTGACACTAAGTATTCAGGCCTGAAAATAGATTATCTCAATTTAAAACTTGGCCATGTGGACTGAAGAGGAGAACCAATGAATAAGAGCATTTTCTACTGCTCAACGCTGTTTAAATCCCCAGCATCCATGTACAGTCAGAGCATGGTCCCCTTACCCAGTAATATGGGACACAGTAGGGAGTAAACACAGGAAGATCACTAGGGCTTACTGGCCACCAACCTAGCTTTAAAATTCAGTGAAAGACCCCATCACATGGCAATAAGGCAGAGAGTGACACAGTGGGACACTCTACGTTCATGTGTGCTTGTACCACACATACATACAACCTCACAGGAAACATAATTAAATTTATTTGCTGTTTATTGGGAAAGTTTATTAATGTCACTGTAATTGGACAACTGAACTTTAAAATATTACATAGCACTGTTATAAAGATTAAAAACATTCTTACATTGTCTAGCATACATAAATAGTGACAATAATTAAATTTGTATTGTATGAGATTCTATAGTTACTTTTAAAACATGTTGATATATAACATATTTTATTACATGCTATATATTTACAAATCATATGTTAAAATGTTATCATAATTTTACCTTTGTAATTTGTTTTAGGAATCTGTCATGTCAACTCATTCAGAGAAACATTCTAATTTGCTTTTTACATGCAAACGCCTAGGTCAAAAAGACACATGAGTCACATAAACAAACCACTGTCTGAAAAATCAACAGACACAACAGTTTCCTTTTTGTATCTTTCATGGACTGCACCCCTCCCCTGCCTGTGGTTACTCCTGTGGCATGTGTCTGTTTGGTTCATCTCTGCGGAGACTCTTTATTCTTAACTTGAGGGCACTGATCTGATAGAAACAAAATGCTCTGTTGGTCCAAGGATCACATACTCTTTCCAGATCACCTCCCATAATGTCTTGCTCTGTTGTTCTATATTCTTATTCAATATTCTAATAGAGAGGTTAACTCATGAAGTCCCCCTTGGACTGGCAGCCACAGCTGGTTCAGCCAACTCTGGAAAGAATATATCCCAATGGCACCCTAGGCTCAGTTTTTGGGCAGTGGAAGGCCAGAGGCAGTAACAGGAGGGCAGCACTGGTGACTAAGGCTTACACCACCAGATATGGAACAAGATATACTACAATCCGGGTCAGTCAGTATTGGTATAAACTGTATATGTTAAGTGTTACCATTTATAAATATATGGGGGATGGGAGGCCAGTCCCAAGAGGGATGGCAGCATGTCACCCAAGGTCTCAGCAGGTCCCCTTGGTGGGTGAGAGTCCGAGGCAGGTGAGAGACAGACACATACAGACAGACAGTTTGGGTATAGATTTTATTTAGTGGCTTATAGAGGGGAAAGGGAAGGGGGGAAGAGAGGAAGGGGAGAAGACAGAGAGACACAGAGAAAGTAGCAGGGGAGATAGGCAGTAGTTACCTCTTCAGAAAAGGGATGGAAAGAGAGAGAGCCGGATGGAGAGGAGGTGGGGGATCCACGGATGGGGCTTGCCTTTGAAAGGGACAGGGTACCCATGTGACAGACCAGGCCAGCAGATTATAACACTAAGGTAAAAGCATATTACCTTGGCTGGAATGGACTCTAAGAGACCACAGTATTACTCCAGAAACTAATTATGCAGAACATAAAAATGAAATAACCATAGTGGAGGAAATTCTAAACCATCTGAAGCCTGACTGATGCAAGAACTGCCCTAAGCCTTTCAATGTTGTGAATCTGTAAAAACCTAGACCAGTTTTAATTGTATACTCTCTTTTTAAACCGAAGAACATAAACCGAGAGAGCTGAATGTCTTCAAAGGAGCAGTTGCTCTCCAATTGTGCAAAATTAATTAACAGAAATCACAATCCAACCACGTTTTTCCTTTCATCTGGCTTTGAAATATGGTCCCTGTCACCAGCACTCAGCAGCTGTAGTGACGTCTGGAGCAAAATGAATGTGATAAATTAAGGTGGGTTCCATGTTAATTGTCTGGTCTGAGGCCAGAGACGATGTTAAGGAAATAAGAATGCTATAAGGCACAAAGCTGAAAGGAACAAGAGAGTAGTAATTCATAAAAGGCTTACATCTTAGGGGAGAAACATGAAAATAGGGGCTGTCCTAAGGGACTTTGTCATTTGAATTCAGTAATAAGGAAAGAACACATACTTGGTCTCCCAGGTCAAGCAACACACAATGCAAGCAATGGTCTCTGCTCATTCCTGAAATCCAATTGAGACAACAATAAAGAAACATTTTGAAAGCATAAAGTTGCAAGGACAAGCAGAATAGAAGATGCAATGGCCATGCTACTGTGTGGCTGTGGAAACCAGGAAGCCAACAGAGGAGAGGAGACTGATTTAGCACAGCAATGGGGACTCAGCCAACAGCTTGAAAACAAGGGAAGCAAGTACTTTCAATGCCTCAGAATCCTCCAGAAGGCGCATAAACCAGCCACATCGAGCATCTTTGAAGACAGGGGCGAGAGAGGGATAAAAAATAAGCAGCAAGGTGGAAACTTTGTGTAAACAGCAATTAGAGCCTAAGATTACCTCTCTTATCTCACTGTAAAACTAAGGTTTATTACACGAAAAGCTAAGTCATCAAGTATCTAGCCGAATCTCCCAGCATGGTAGGACTACCATGGTAAAAGAAGGATGAGAAAAGGGGAAAATACCCAAACAAAATTTCAAGCCCTGGTCTTTTTCTCCATCTGCTTGCACTGTATTGCCAGGAGACATCCAGGTCTTCAAGAGAAAAAAAGACTAAAAGATATTTTCTGTGGAATATGACCCACTACCACCCTTTCTCTAAATCACTAAATAAATAAATAAGCTTACTTAAAAAATACAATCATAAGAAGTTCTCCCAAGGAATTGCCCTGCCAGATATTCCTACACCAGACCTTAGAGTCGAAGAGAGTGGTTTATACACAGTTTTCCAATCTGCTTCTGAATACCATTTATGGGCAGATAAGCATCACTGGATATTGGTGTGGTGTCTTGATTCTACAATCTCAACACTCAGGAGGGTGAGACAGGAGAGGGACAGAGATTCAAGGACAACACTGGGAGCTCCTGCGATGTGGGATTCCCTTCTGTATGCTGTGAATAACTTTTATTGCCATTGGTTAATAAAGAAACTGCTTTTAGCCAACGGCTTAACAGAATATAGCCAGGCTAGAAGAGATGTCTATATAGAGAGTAGATTGAGTCACAAAGATATCGTGTAGCCACCAGAGGAGAAAGACCAAGTCATCAGCCAGAACCTTACCAGTAAACCACAAGCCTCATTGTAAAACATAAAATAATAGAAATGGGTTAATTTAAGATATAAGAGCTAACCAATAAGAAGCATGAGCTAATAGGCCAAGCAGTGTTGTAATAATGCAGTTTCTGTATGATTATTTCAGGTCTGGGCAGTTGGGAAACAAACAAGTAGCCTCAAACTACAGGAGATTACCAAGTCAGACTACTTATCCACTACTGCTAATAGTCTTAGCTGAGGTCATCCTTGTTGATTCTTGGGAGTTTCTGGAAGCTGATGCCATGGAGACTCTCAGTAATAATTCTTTTATTGTATCTATTCCATAGACGATGAAAAGAAGGCACTAAGAAGCTGTCCTGCTGAGGGGTACACATTCAGTAAGTAATCAGCCAGCAATCATGCCAAGCAACCATGGAAGGGGTCTAACCCAAATCCGAGCTGTTAGTTGTTATCCCAAACACTGAGACCAAACAGAATACACAATTAAACCCTTCTACAATCAGATGGCAGACATTAAAAATGCTCATGCTAGAATGAAATGCAGTTCATTAGAAGCTAACCTCAATGTTTACAAAGCAGAGCTCCAAGGTAAAGCTTGTTAGATATGAAATTAGCTCTGGAAAGTTGCTTGTAGTTGCCTTGGCAGTTCTTGCTCTAAGGTCCCCTGAGTCTCTTTGCAGTCACAGTGTGCTCAGGATGTGTCCTGTTAGAGAGCTCATGTATTTCTCCGTTTTTCAAATAGGAATATTTAGGCCAGTGGATTTTATTCTAGCATCATGATAAAATACAGGCAAATCAAGATCAGAATCACAACACCAATATTTCATGCTTATTTTCATTATGTCAGAGCCAGCATAAGTAAGAACTCTTAGTGAGTAGCATTTACCTGGCCAGTATCCAGAGAGTTAAGAGAACCATAATTAGCCACTAACCACAGAGACTCAGAACACAGCAGCAGAGGAATGGAGTTGAGCAGGTAACATTCCAAGGACGTTTTTAAATAAATGATGAACCTTTAAAGTAATGGAGCCCATATTTATCCTGCTGCTCAAATAGACTGCCGGGATATGGTTTATGATATTAAAATAGTGATAAATATATATTTAATTTACATACATCTCTACTAGGAACTATAATATAAAGTTTAATCAGCATTTTCCCTAACATTCGAAAGGCAATTATAAGATGATATTAGCATCCATCTTACATGGCTCCTTAAAAGACTCAATTGTTCAGCATGGCTGTTAGATCATTAAGCAACTGCACTGTGTGATACCATAAATTTAGATCTGATCTAAATTCACCATTTGCTTACCTAAAAAGTCATTTCAGAGGCAGAGAGGAAAAAGAAATCAGCTAGTTTTCACAAAAGAGCCAGATACAAGTCTCTCATTATCTGTCATCTTGGGGAGAATACAATGCTACTATAATGGTAAAGTCAGCCATCAGATACCTTAAATGAAAGCAAATTATCTTTGACAAATGCCTTATTTTTATTTAAACCTCCTAGCCAATTCAACAATTTAGGGAAGCAACATGATCTGAGGGGAGAGTCAAAGAAATATCTTTAATCACAGGAAATGATAAGATAAAATTCTACCAGTAAAATTCATTGCAGCCTAACCTGAACTTTAAGAAAACTTTCCATGCTACTTTCTTCGTCAACATTGTGTTTCCTTGAGCTTTATTTCAGGAGCTTGCTGGACTTCCACAGAACTCTCTGTGTCTACTGGCCACATTCCTTATTCTTTCCAAGTATCTATGCTAAAGAGATGGGATTTGTATTCCTCTGTAATCTGCCACTTGTATACCTTTGGTATTCCTGGCTAGCTGCTTCTGTCATGTCTCCTCTTTATCTCCCACGACTAATTCCTTAGTTGGATCTTTTCCCCTTCCCATTCAAACCCCTCCTAACTTTCTCTTATCTGACTGATTCATACTTCAGGGTATAGATACAAGTGAGGCTTCAATGTTTCTCTAGTGTCTAAGCTCTTCAGGCTTACTTCCAAAGCTGTCACCCATGGAGACGGATCCCTTACTCCAAGCTTACTTCCTATAAATAGAACACAAGTTATGTGGCATGGATTTTTAATTTTCTACAGGATACCCAGTGTCTAATATAATGTCTTGATGTTTAGTAGATCTTAGAAAATACTGGTTGGAAATTGGAGTATATATAGACAGCTCTCACTTCACACTTAACAAGCCCTTGGATAATTATACTCAGCTTTGAAGGTTCAGGTTTCCAGTTATAGAATTTACAAACCCCCTAGGGCCTTAGGAGATTGCTCATGGTTGAAGGTACTTACACCACAAACATCAGAACTTTGTGTTCATATGCCCCACACCTACATGAAAAGCCTAGAATGTGTGCATAAATATTCCTGTAATCCCAGAACTGAAGGGCAGGGGAGGGGGGAGATGGAGGATCTCTGGTCTATCCTAGATGCAAGCCTAGTTTCAGATTCAATAAGAAACCCTGTTTCAAGGGAAAAAGATGAGAATTATTCTTTCCTTTTGTGTCTGTGCATTCTCACAGGTCTCCATAATTCATACATAATATACACAAACACACACACACACACACAAATTAATGACAAACTTCCAGCAACATTTCAAATTTATGTCCTAGCAATACCTCTTCCAATGTAACATTCAAGTCTTGTTATTATTTATAGGACTAGTCATGTCTTGTTAGTATGTATAGGACTGGTGTGACTTTTTCCTGTGGGAAATTGAACAGTTCACTCCAAATGGAAAAATAATGAGAGACTTGATACATGACTCCACCAAAGATTAGCTAGGTGAATCAATGAGTTACTGGCACAGCATCCAGGAGCATGGGGGAGTGGTCACTTTAGGAAACATGGGGATGCGAAGGCAACTGCACTGTTAATGACTGACCCCCTGGAGCCTCCTATACAACCTGAACACAGCTCCACGGGGGCCTCTATAGTCACAAATTGTTTACTATTTATGAAACCTTGTGGAAGCATGTTGCAAATCTTGGAAATTTCTGAGTTTCTTTCGTATAAACTTTTTAAGTTTCCTGAATCCGCTATATTTCATAATCTCCCTGAATCCTAGGAGCCATATTCCCTCCTCTAGAAAAGGAAAAATTTCAATTTGCAGGAAACAGTTACACAACAAGAACTTTATCTTTCTAAGTATATACTTTTGTTACGTTAAAACATACCAAATTAAAAATTTTCGTAATTTTTACTACATTTATGAGTCTGTCTGTGGGGGTGAGGAAAATGAGGACACCTCCATGCCAGTGAGTGTAGAGATGTCAGAAGACAACTTGCAATAGTTGGCCTCTCCTTCCACCATGTAGGTCCTGGGTATTATGTCATCAGACTGCTCAGCAATTGTCTTTACATGCTGAGCCATCTCACTGACCCTACCATAACCATTTCTAAATTTATGTTATACTGGGTTTAATATATTAATATTGTTGTACAATCATAACCAGCACCTGTCTCTGGAAATTTTTCATCATCCTCAACTGACATTGGGCCCTGAGAAGTACCATGCTACTTTCTGCTTCTTCCACACATATATGGAATAAAGCTGCACTTATCTTTTGTGTCTGGAATATTTTTAATAGAATGTTGGCCAGGTTCATCAATGCTGTGTAGCACACGACAGAATTCCAACTTCTTGAGGCTGAGTCACATTCTATTGTGAGTGCACACTGAATTTCATTTAACCATTCGTCCTTTAATAGACATTTTCACATTCTTTAATGAGGCGGTGGAGCTTTGTAGACATTTATAGATACTAAATAGAGATGCCAATTTTTATGTGGAAAGCATTAGATGAGGAGAATCTTTGCGTGCTAAATGCACTGTAGGTAAAGATGGAGAGACCAGGTTTCATATGTTACCAGCCAAGCTTGAAAATGTCTGATTCTGAGCAAGAAAACAGAATCTAAGACATATTTAGGTTGTCCAATAGTACAATTCAGTTTCTGTGTTACATTGTGTTTGGTGTGACATAAGAAATGCATGGGCAGAACTAAGGGTCTATCATCCTGTGCACTGAAACAGGAGCTAAGGGGCACCCCGATGCCTCTGCAAGGTTAAATAGTTAATAAAACTTGCTCAAAACTTCTGCACTATCAAGAATTCAGTCCCTGTGTCTTGTAGAGCCCTGCAGATTGGGTCAGTACAGTCAAGCCTCTGGTCTGTCTGTTTTTAAGGCCCAGTCTTACTTATCACACGGATTTAAGAGTCATTACCTTCTAGGACTGTGCCTCTCTCACAGAGATGTGTTATTCGCCAGATTTCGCCACCACTGTCAGTGGCAGGTGTATTGAGTTGTGGATTATTGAATCTCACAAAGCCATTTCAGCTTTCTCCCAAATGTACGCCCCTGTTTTCCTCTTACCCTTTTGCTCACTTCACAGCAACATCAGAGAAATTGAACAAAATAAAATCATTAGTTCTCAAGCACCCTCTTATTCACAGTGCTTAATAGGTACTGAATAATGCACTTGTGATTACTAAAGATGGTCAAAAGCTGCCTGTGGGACATGAACCTTATACTTGAAAATGTTTCACTATATATTTGCTTAATTACATGATGGGGTGACTTTTTCAGTTTTGAAATGAATAATCATAAAAGAGACCTACCAGCAGCCACATATTCTAAGTAACACTATAGATTGCCTTGCCTTGAGTTCATCAAGATTGAGTATCTCAACTTGTACTTATGTGTGTTTTCTTTTCATTCATTTTAAAGGGTCTATTTTTCTTCAAACACTTATGTTGTATGTATATGTGGGGAGAGGTGTATGCAGCCATAGTTTTGTGGAGTCAGAGAATAAGTAGTAATTGAATAGTTAATCTATTTCCAAAAATACTCTAAAAAGTCATTGTTGCTTGTGATCCCAGTGTACAGAGATAATGAGTTTCAGCAAATGCTTGTCCCAACCTGTGTGTCAGTGACAAGAGGTTCTCCCATCCAAACTCACTGTCTCAGCAGCTAGACTCTGGGAAACAAGAGTTAACCTTGCAATAAAACTGTTTCAGGATCCTGTCTGCTTTGTAAGTTTCCTAAGTTTCTCCTGCCTTCAAACTACTTGTTTATCTTTGATATTTTTAAACCCCTGACATTTAAAAGATAACTGTGCACAAACTTTACACCCATTCCTAACAAAAATGACATTTGCTTGTCATGAAAATTGCCAGGGGAGAGTTTACAAAGAAACTTTACATACAAAACAAAAGTTCCTGATGTTCAAGAGGGAAAATGGGCTTTCCTATTCCACGTCAGGCCTGCAGCTCGGCAATCCCATCAGCACTGACTGCTGTGTGCTGTCTTTCAGATCAATGAAAGATTCATAAGCTTCATTTGGATTACAGAAGTATGGATGGCTGATGAAAGCATCAGAAATCCCCTGAAGCCAGAGAGCTCCTGAGAACACCTTGGAAGCCAGGTGATATTAACAAGGAAGTGTCACAGGAACTCAGCTCTCAGTGGCTCCCTGTACTCAGTTCTACAGGACAGCACTCACTTCAAAGAATGAGAGGACAGCAGAGAGGTACTGATGCTCCAGGGAGGGGCTCTGCAGGGCAACCTTTGAGACTTCCTTTAGATTTTAGCTTCAGAGGGAGTCCAGCAGTTCCCTGTGGTTAGGAACTTTGTTTCACAACCCTGAAGTCCACATGAGAGCATATAAGGGATGTGAAGACCATATCTGCAAAGGACAGGGATTGCTGGTCTGTGGTGCATGCTGGCTATGGTAGGAGACTTCAACAGAGTGGTAAGTTAGCTCTCAGCAGCCTCAACTTTCATCTCAGGATCCAGAACTCACAGCACGAGTGACATGGATCTGCTCTGATCTGTTTGATTTCTTGGGGTCTGTAGATCTCTTTTCCTTCCATTCTTCTTGTCTGACAACCACAAAGTAAAGATGGTACTCACACTGGAAATGAGAGAGGAAGATAAATAGCAGTCTCATAATTGTTAATACCAAATCAGAGGTCAAAAATTTTTCAAAAGTAATGCACGATTCTGAGAAGACAGGGTATAATGCTAGATTGACACAGAACTCCTCCCATTTTAGAACCCCCGTCTTCTCAGGACATTTGGAATTGTTATAATGCAAGAAATTCAGTGTGAATTATGCCCCTATCTGCAGTGGTATTGGATACTCAGCTATCACGGACCTTCATGCAGTTACAAGTGAGTTATTAACTATGGATTTCTGCAAAGAAAAGGAAGACAGAGACTTTTGTTCTGTCACCCAAGACTATAAAAATCACACTTTCACCTCCAGCCTCCGTTTTCATCTGCCAGTGGTCCAGTAGACAAGGTGTCTGTCTCAGCAATAAGATCTCTCTTTTCGAGGTCCTATGTCTCTCCAAAACAAAATTATGTTTGTGAAAGAGGACAACAAATACTACAGCATCTTCTAACACAAGACGGAAAGACACCTAATGAATAGACTTGGTCTGATCCATTGTGGGACCAGAAGCAGAATCACAATTGAAAATTATTCTTTTCTGACCCACTCTCTGAGACTCAAATTGCTGTTTTGTTGTCTGCGTCTTCAGTGATGGCTGACATATACCATGGGAAACAAAATTCTGATCTAAGTTGGTTTTTCTGTTAAGGTACTTTCACTATACATGGAGACATATACAAATATATATTTAGTAGTCTCCCTAATCAAGAAATGGAAACGGAAATAGGATGGACTTTCCATGAGTTGTAAATAATTGCATAGGTAACCACCCTCTCATTATTATTATTATTATTATTATTATTATTATTATTATTATTATTATTA
>LOJH01027453.1:4232-18052 GCA_001685095.1 Ellobius talpinus
ACTCACAGAGATCCACCTGCCTCTGCCTCACAAGTGCTGGGATTAAAGGTGTGCCACCACCGCCTGGCCCTAATCACATTATTTTAAAGCATGCCTTGTGGTGTGCTATGACCATTATTTTGAATCATACTTTAAAACAAAGGAACTGGACTTCCCCTCAAGGCTGAATGCCTCAGCACCAATTCCTCAGAATGCAAGCTTGGAGGAGCTGGAAGAGAGTGGGAAGGCATAACTGGCCTTATTAACATGACACAGTTTGAGTGAACAGAGTAGATGGGAGCTGATGCTTACTGTGAGGCTCATATTAAAACATCTCTGTGATATTAAGGAAGCAATAAGGGACTCTCTCTGGGTTTGGGGGAGGAAGGGAAACCCGGTACAACATTCTAAGTGCACCCACATCCCAGTGCTCCAAGTGAGGGGGAGGAACCTCAGAGTAGATGTAGCTCCATTGGATGCAGGGTTTCCTTGTTTGGCTTTTCTTCTGCTCAGAGCACTGTGGGCAGCAGTACCGATCAATGTTCAATGGCATCTCACTCTTATGAGCTACAGGATGGAGTCCTGCCACTGTGGTTGCCCAGCACCAGAATCTATCCCCTGCCTGCTTTTGCAAACACAGAAGCTTCTACACAGACACATGGGCTTCCTCCTGCAGGACATAAACACTGGGTCCACTGACGATGAGGCCTTAGCTATAAGATGATGTGGGTGATAGAGGGACTCTAATGAAAGCAAGACAGCATCCATGGCATTTGGGGGTAAAGGTCTGGGATTTCCTGAGAGAAAAGGCCCTGTTGGCTACAGCTTAGAGAATGGGAAGCGTGTTCAGGTACTGGGTGGTTCTCACCCTCACCCATCCGAGAGGACCTCCTAATCTTTGCCACAGGCAGAGGGGACGTCTCTCATCCCTACAACAGGCAGAATCGTGGCAGTGTTCCTCCAGAGGTTTTAATACACCCCCTTCATCTGAGTTCCCCCATACCTTGGTGATGTGGAACACTGTCCTCCGGACATGACATGGCCCTTGCTGTCTCGAAATCAGAGCAGCCATGATTACCCAGCTTGGAGACCCTCACAAGATCAGGCCTATAAACATTCTCTCATAGAAGGAAGGGGTAAAGCACTGTTAGACCCTCACCCAAGAGTCCATCCATTCCCTTCCTCCTGTGTCCTGATCCCAGCTACACCTAATCCTCTTACAGCTATCTCAGAGGTTGCTAGAGTAGACAGGAAGCAGAAGGTTAAATGAAAAAAGAAGCCCATCTAGCAACTGTTGGAGGTTTCACCCACACTCCTGGTAACCCCTCACCCAAGCTCCTATGAGTTCTCCCCACCCATGCCCTTGGAACCCCTCACCCACGGCCCTGGAACCCCTCACTCACGCCTCTGGAACTCCTCACCCACGGCCCTGGAACCCCTCACCCATGCCTCTGGAACCCCTCACCCACACCCCTGGAATCCCTTACCCATACCCCTGGAATCCCTTACCCACACCCTTGGAACCCCTCACCCATGCTCCTGTAAATAAGCTCAACATTGTCAATGGTTCACCAAAGTGGACTTTCTGGTGTGTTATCGGTACCCTATCTGTACTAAACAGAAATTGACTCCCAGAAAGAGTCATTCTACACTTGGCTTGGGAAATCGTCACACTAAAGTCACAGGCCTTGTTCTGTGCTCTGGGAGCACTAGGTGCTGTGAGCCATATTCCTGTCTCCACTGTGGATACTACTGGCCCTGGCCTCAGATATGTGGAACAAGACAAAGAAAAGAAGATGGGTGGATGAAAGGACTGAGTACCCAGGGTGACCCTAGGGTGGAGACTCGCCTGGTTCTGCCTGAGCACAGACACTTGTTTCTGCAGGCTGATGTTCTCCTCCTCCAGCTCTGAGTAGTCCTGAAGTAGACGGGCTTCCCGGAACTTGTACTCCTTGATATCATCCCGCAGGCGGCCACGCTGGATCTCCACATTCTGGTTGATCTGCAGGGGCAGAGGAAAAAGCTGTGTAGCTGCTTCTATAGTGGCTCTACCATGTGTGCTTCCAAGTGGCAATAAGGGGACCCAGTACTGCCAGGCATGCTGTGAGCCCTCTGGACAAGTGTGGCTGCTTGGAGGGGAGAAGCCCAGGACAGTGGCCGATATGGACTGCATGGTGACCACTGCTGCTTGACAAAGTTCCAGCATTTCAACACTGCAGACCACACTTCTCCAGAACCTTTTTACTTTCATTTTTAATGATTCTCAATATTAACGGCTTTCCCTTAGGGAAATTTTGTGTGGGCTTTGGTAAAGGATAAAAATGTGTACAATTTAAACAAAATACAAAAAAATGTGTACAATCTAAACAAAATAATTCTTTAGGAAAAAAAACCCACTGCCACTGTGGAACCAGGATTTCCATTGTGCCCTCCTAATTACACCAAGAACAGGAAAGTTAGAGATTTGCTAGACACACCTGATCCCAAGGATGAAATGCCTACAATTCAGATCCAGAGCCTGGGACCATTAAAGGCAAGAGGTCAGTTATTAAGTATAGAGAAATCAGAATGTTACGGTATAATGGGGAAAAAATAAGATATCAGAACCTTCCCTTTTGGGAGCGTCATGAGGGGAACAGATCCATATAGTAAGACTAAGACATTGTAGGATAGTATCTGCTCCCAGAAAAAAGTCCTCCCAAGGTCAGGCATTTGAATAAAGGTCTCCATTCCCTGGGGTGCCCCCCACTCCTTGAGAAAAGTTCCTGCTTGCTAAAGCAGTCATTCTCATCTCTAGCAAGAACTTGTAGCTCTTCCACTAATATACGATTGGTTCCTATTTTCAAGGTCAATGCTAGAATCCTCAACCCCTGATCTCAAGCCACATCCCAGCTCACATGTTCCTTGTTTCCCCATTTAATCCTATGTGCAACCACAGAGTATAAAAGGTGCAATCTATTTTCTTTTTTCTTTTCTTTTTTTCTTTTTTTGTTTTGTTTTTCAAGACAGGTTTCTCTGTAGTTTTGGAGCCTGTCCTGAAACTTGCTCTGTAGACCAGGTAGGCCTCAAATTCACAGAGATCTGCCTGCCTTTGCCTACCAAGTGCTGGGATTAAAGGCGTGTGCCACCACCACCTTCAGGCCATAGTCTGTTTTCAATTAAATGCTGCTGGCAGCCATCCTGATTCACCCTCAGATCTTGATTATCTCCTCCTTTCTCCCCACCCCCACTCCACACATCCTCTTTAGAACTTGAACACCACCACACCACTCCCCACCGAAGCAGGTATCTGGCACAGATCCCTCCCTCTTCTCTCAAGGGTGAAACTTCAGACAAGTGACTCAACCTGCTCTAACCCTGCTGAGCTCTGCAGACTCCAGGAACCCACCTACTTGGGGTAGTGAGGGAATAAAAAAATGACAAACACAGAAACAGAAAGGCTGGCATGGAGTGATCTGCACTCTGATGGAGGAGTCACAGCACCTTAGAAGCTCAGCATGTTTATTACACACAGCTGAAATGCTGAACTTCACGCCTGAAGGAGGCAGGGTTAGCTAATCTAGGCAGGAGCAATCTGTGTAGGGCAGCAGTCTTATCCAGGGAGAAACATTTTCTGCACACACCATCAGCATTCACACTTGGGCTAGAGGAAGAGTTTGCCATCCCTCTAAGCCTCACCCAAGGAAGGCTTTGCCAGTCTCGCGGATCTGAATGAGGCGCTGGTGAATCTGACGTGGATATGCCCATGTCAAACAATGCAAGAACTTCACTTACTAACACTGACTCTTTTTCTCCATCTGCAAGATGGGGTCATCTGACTGGTGAACTGCTAAGTGGGGCAGCACTGTGGCATATCTACAGATGTTCAAACAGTTAAACAGAGTGTCTGTCCAGAGAAATGAAACACATTCACACGGAACCCTGCACATACATCAGTGTTCCCAGTGTTCAAGGTAGATGCAACCCAAGTATTCATTAGCCAGTGAATGGATAAACAAAACATGTTCTATCTATGCAATGCAGTATTATTCGGCCACATTAAAGAATGATGTCTTGACACTTGCTACAACACGAATGAAGCATGAAGACATTCTGCTAAGTCAAAGAAGTCAGTCACAAGAGGCCATGCATTGTATGACTCATTTGTAAGAAAGGTCTAGAACAGGCAATCCACACAGCCATAGAAAGCAGACTAGAGGGGCTAAAGAGGGGTGTGGGGTTAACTGAAAAACAGGCTTCATTTTGGAATGATGAAATACTCTGAAATTAACTGAAAGACTGGAAGTGTGTATGGGGCAGAGGGCTTGCCTGGCACTGAATACAAGGCCCTGGGTTCGATCCCCAGCACCACAAAAATAACAACTGTAGGATGGTCCACATACCTACAGCTATGTAGATACTGTCAATGCTGAGGGGACAATGCTTGTGAGGACAGAGCTGGGGCCTGGGCTTCTTACTTAGGGCACTGGAGCACAAGCGCTGCTGATCTGGGAGGCCATCTGAGCATTAGGAACAGGGATTAGAGGCAAGCATGGAGCACACTTTTAAGTGAGCTGTATAGGATGTGTACCACCTAAATAAATCTGCTGAAAGGTAGTTACTGTCTCCAAGTCAAGTGTGAGGAGCTGGGAAGACTGTCACAGGGAAAGGCTAGAGCAGGGCCAAGAGGAGAACAATAAAACCCACTGTGGTAACTCTCAACCTGCACTGCCCACACTGTACACAGGGACGTAGGACCCTCATTCCTACACTTTCAGAGCCATGCCATTCTTTGCTGTGGTTGCTATCCTGTATGTTGTAGGCTGTTTAAGCAATTTCTTGACCTCTGCCCACCAACTGCAGCCCTCTCTTACCCTGTGACAAGTGAAGATGATTTTACACCAATGTCCCCTGGGAGCAAAATCCCCTAACACCCCCCCTTCCTGCTTATAATCCCTGTTCCTAATACTCAGATGGCCCCTCCAACCAACAACACACCTGTTCCAGAGCCCTGAACCAGAAGTCCAGGTCCACGGCTCTGTCCTCTTAGCATCTACAGGAATTGCCCGATCACATTTCTGTGTTCATCTGAGGGGCATATGCCTCATAAGATGCCATGCAGGGAGATAAGCAATAATGTTGGTTTAGTGAAATGAAATATCATAAAAAATGGAGAGATGGACAACGCAACAGAAAGTGGAAGAGCAAGCACTACTGACAAATTTAGCACTTAAAACTAAGTTCACAATCTATGAATATAGACACAGCCCCCTCATTAAGTGAAAGAGGCAACAGAACTGACACCAGAAGAAACAGATAGCACAGTAAGAGAAAGAAGACCAAAAGATGACAAAGCATCACAAAAGCAGAGATGGTGAGGGCGATACACGCTGAGAGGAGAGAAGCAGCCCCTAGCACAGCTACAAAGGAGGTAGGAGGTAGGACCACAAACAGACCTCTTGAAAGCCTGGGGCTCTATGCAGATGGAAACACACCCAGGCTCTTTTCACCCCACCTAAAGCACAAAGGGTATGAGAGTAACAACTAAATGATCTCTCTCCGCCAGAAATGACCCCAATTCCTGCTCTCTCTCAGCCAAATCAAAAGTGCTTGCTATGCAGAAAGTATTCTAGCATGTACAAAGAGGGACCATGTGGTCAAAGCCCTCAGGTAGACTGGTAACTGAGAGCAAGGGCTGAGTCTCCCCAGTATCCTAGGGCTATTCAGCAGAAATCAGAGACCTAGAAGGCAGGGGTAAGAGACACAGTAGTAGCTTCCACATGGCTAGAACGGAGAGTGCAGCTTATACAACTGGAGATGGACGCAGAAGGCCAGGATAAAGCCTGAGAGAACAAGGCCCATACAAGGAGTGCTGTGACCCTACAACAGTACCCGTATGTTCTGTGAGTCCTTAGTGCCGCTATAAACCTGGCCCTCACAAGACTCTCTAGGAGTTCCGTTTTTACGCCACTGCTAGGACCAGAATCCTGGGTACTAGCCAAGAGGTGTTTCCCTTTGGTGGAGTGTATGGACCTGCATGGGCCTGTGAATGAGTGTCCTTGTGGAAAGACAAGCACAGAGAAATGTGCAGACACATAAGTCACGTGCTGCAAGGTAACATCACGTGACAGGTTAACTGCCCCTTCTCTGCTGACAGAGCAGGAATCAAACACATACACTTTCTTTCTAGGGAGACTGCTTCCAACCTCAGCTGCCAGGCTTAGCAGAGAGGTTCAGCTGGCCTGCTGCCTGGCACCTCCACCCATCTCATGCCCAACTCCTGAGAGCTCCAGCAGGCTCCAACTAGCCACAGGGGTTTAGTTTTCCCTCAAAAAAGTACCTCCTCCCAGGCTGAGTGTCTGATGTCAGGGTACAGGCTCTGCTCTACACAGATGACCAGCCCACATGGAAACAGTGGGCATATGGGCTCAGGGCCAACCATTTAAGGTCCTAGCCACCAGCTCTCCTTCACCTGAACCCCCTGACCAGCAAGAAATATGTGACAACTGCCTGCTTCAAGAGGCCATTGTGTTGGGGGACTGTCAGTTCTCTTTGCTGGCCTCTTGAGCTCCCAACCCTTTCCATACAGGGCTTGTCCGTTTATCACCTAGAGGAGAACTCTTATCTTTTATTGGGACTAGTCGGCCTTAAGTTATCCATCTGAGAAACAGTGTCATGTCTGCAACAAGCCTTTTCTCAAGTGATCATCTACCAGATTCTAGGAATAATGCCAGCAAGAAAAATCCTGACCAAACTGCCCACTGCTAGTCCTACATGCAGTACAACAACCACAAGTTAAGTCTCCAGAGATGCTTTTCCCCACAAACCTCAGTGTCTTCATGTCTGACGGAACACCAAGAGTCATTAGCATGACTGGGTCCAAGACATTAGAACTATCTGACAGGGACAAAATTGTTTGGTACTGTAAAGTTAACACTGGCTTTAGCCTTCTCTTAGACAACAGACTTGGACAAAGCCTTGTCTTCAGTCTCTGAAACCCTGTGTAGGGGACACTCAGTCCCTTCACTGCACATCCTCCAAGATCTCTGGGTCCCATTCCAGCTATGGAAGCCGACCCTCTGCAGTAGATGTTCTCTCGGGGAAGTCAGCAGAGCACAGGTTATCAGCGTGTGCTGTAGTCAGGGCCCTGGAGGGAACTGCATCCCAAGCAGGAAGTCACAGGAGAGGAAAAACAGGAGTTGCTATTAGGGACAGAGGTAGTAGGACAGAGGTCATAAGGAATCACCAAATGCCAGCAAAACCAAATCTAACCCATAGGGGCCAACGGTGGGCAATGAGGGACCATTATGCTAAGCTAGGAGCAACAGCAGAGGAGAGACCAACACTAAAAGTGGGTGGAGACAGTTGTGAGAACAGAACCTCTACCCCAGACAGGTATGCAGAAGGTGAAGGCTGAAGGGCAGCCTATGACTTGGCTGCAGAGGGCTTCCACAGACCTGTGGACAGAGAAAGGGACACTCAAAAAAAAGGGCGGCTAAGGGGTGTGTAGGGAGACTCAGGATTTCCTCCTAAAGCATAAACAGGAACAAGAGGAATCTCTCCCCCACCCCAGACCCGCCTGTCTTCAATTCACTGAGCTCATTTCCGGCCCAGGACAGTCATCCAGCCTTCTTGGCTGCCTAGGGGCTGAATGTGGGAGAAAGCCCTGCACTGGCCTTTCAGGAAGGAGGGGTAGACAGATGGATTGTCACCAGAGCTGCTTCTCTTCCTCAGTGACAGCCCCTCCTCCACCCTGATCAGAGTCATACTTGTGGGAGGAAATGAGATCATGCACTGGGCTCCAGAAGTAGAGGCTGCCTTCCACCAACCCCTTATTCAGACTGAGTTCCTCAAGACCTCAAAGACCCCACACCTGGGGAAGTGACTGCTCCCTGCTATTGATGGCTCTAGGGTCAAAGTCCCTGGGCCTACTGTGCACAGCCCTGACTACAGCACACGCTGATAACCTGTGCTCTGCTGACTTCCCCGAGAGAATATCTACCGCAGAGGGTCGGCTTCCATAGCTGGAATGGGGCCCAGAGAGCTTGGAGGATGTGCAGTGAAGGGACTAGGTGTCTCCTACCCAAGGACTGAAGACAAGGCTTTGTCTGGTCTCTAGTCCAAGTGAGGGCTAAAGACACTGTGATCCTAAGCCTGTAGAAGGATCTTGAGGTTAACCCCCAAGACCATAGACCTTGACCAGGATTGTAGCTCACATGGAGACTTTTAGCGATGGGTCCTCAACCACCTCAGAGTGCCATAGACGCCCTATGGCTCTTGGCTGATCTCTGTCCCTGTGACCACCAAATCACAAGCAGGGTCATTCATCGTTCAGGCTGCGGTGCTCTACTTTGATATTCCTCCCTGCTGGTCAGGGCCTGCTCAGGGTATGCATGACAGCACTGAGATGGGCATAACTCAGGCACAGAACTGTTGAAAGACCACAGGAGCAAGACATAGCCACACAGCCCACTGTCACAGTGACAGGCGTCACCCCCAGCCACTTACCTCTTTTAGCTCCTGGGCCACGGACGTGAGGCGCTCATTCTCAGACTGAGTGTTGGTGAGGACATTGCGCAGCTGCTTCAGCTCTGTCTGCAGCTCCAGCACCTTCCGCACATAGTACTGCTCCTTGGAGGCTGACTCCTGGATCAGGCTCTCCTCCCGGCTCTCACCATCAGCAGCCACCTTCTTGTGGTTTGTGTGTGCCTGGCCAAATGCCTGCACGGAGAGAAAAGACATTCATGAGACAGGTGTCCTGGGGCCACAAAGCAATGGATACCCAAGATCACAAGAAACACAAAGGCCCTGTGAGGCAGTTCTGTGTTGTCATGTGTTAAAACACACACTGAGAGGCACACGGCAGGCACATGTTTCATCACAGTGGAACCAAACTAGTCTTCGGAGCATCATTATGTGGAACAACAGAAAGGAAAATGAAGAATAAAGGGCCACAAACATAGGTGGAACTTCCCACAGAAGGGACAAAGTTTGAGGCCTGATGATGTATACCAGCTGCAAAGTTCCCAGGACCAGGAAATGGGTGGTTTAGATTGTGAGCCTGGACAAGCTAATGGGAAACAACCCTAGAGAAGCACACCCAACATACATTCCAGGTTTACAAAATTGTGCCAGCTATTACACGCAAAGGGTGAGGAGCCGCCCCATCCTGCTACCTGATGTCAAATCATCCTTCATTTCTTCTGGGACAAACCAGGGCTGGGCAACCAGTTCCCAGTCCTAAGAACAGGGCACAGTAACAACTAGCTAGAGTGGCCACCTCAGGGTGCATAGGCCCAGAGATGCGTGTATCTGCATGTTTCAGACACTGGTGTCAGGCCCTAGGGCTCAGGAAGAAAACCTACCAAGTGAGAGCAACAAGTACTGGCCTTACCCACACCGCCAGGTCAGTCACCCACTGAGGCCAGCAGCTGTGCAGAATCCATACCCTACCTAGCCTGGCACAGCCTGGCCTCTGTTACAGTCCACTGAGGGGCTGTGCCGTCTACTCTGCCTTCCTTTTCCTGACTCTTCCTAGGACCCATGGCTCATGGCAAGAACATTAGAGAAGAGTTACTGAAGAACAATAAAATGATGGTTTTCACTTCTTTTAAAAGAGAAAATAACTATTTTCTTCCATTTCTTACTTCACAAGTCTAGGAACTCAATCCAAGAAAACAATGAGCAAAACATACAAAGCCACATTGTACACAGAAGTTACTATGTTGAGCAGTTTCTAATACTAACACATGAAAATGCAGAAAGCAATTAATTTTCATCCTGATAGGGAACTGGCAGATTGGAACAGGGTATATGCTGAGGTATATGCTGTGTCCAAGATACTGTAGGAAGGCCTCACAATGGGCCAGAGGACACACAGCCCAGTAAACCAGGGCTAGCACTGATGTGTGTATGGAGGGGTAGCCTGGGGCTCACAGTGTAACACTCCTGCAGTAGACTGTGGATTCCCTCACAATGTGGCCAAGCATTAACCATATGCTCTCGGTCCTCCAACACAGCATCCATTCTATACAAATCAAAGCAGCTCAGCTTTGTGATTTCTAGTCTGTTTGCCTCCACCCTGATCCTAGAGAAGGATCAAGCCACACACTGCTACCTACACAGCACCTGACCCAGGCTGCCTGCCTGTCCACCATAAAGCACACAGGGAACCAAACACCAAGTCAGCCCCCAACTTGGGGCTCTGGGACTGAACTGAAGAGTCCAGCTCTTGTGGCTGCCTGGGATACACTTGTCAACTTGGGAGCTGGGGCAAAGAGTTCTCCCCAAAGTGTGATGGCTAAGCGCTGTGATACAATATTCAAGCCCAGGCCTGCCAACTTGGGTCTCAACTTTTCCTCCACCCAAGCTACCAGCCTAGGGCACAGGAGCAGCCCTGGGCAGCTTTTTAAACACACTGTGATGGAGACACACAGTCCAGCTGAGAAGACACACAGTCACAGGGACAGACTCCACTGCCTGTGTGGGAAACTAAAAACTGGAGAACATAGGAACAGTCTATGGAACAGGGCTGGTGAGATGGCTCAGCTAGTAAAAACATGTGCCATCAAGTCTGACAACCTAAGTACTAAACTCAAGACCCATGTGGCAGGAGAGAACTGACTCCCAAAAGTTGTCCTATGACTTCTACATGCGCATGCCAGGTATGTGGCATGTGCCTACATACATATGCAAACAAATGATTTTAAATATGATAAAGCAGTAAGTATCAGTTTTCCAGTCTGTGGTACCAGGAAAAACGACAGGATGAGGGGATCCTGCAACAGCTCTCATCCCTTCAGAAGGAGCTTCAGGGCGTGGCACAGGGCAGAGGACTGAGGTGCATGGCCGGGCCTGTGAAAGAAGATGACTACAGACAGGGATGTAGGGCTGAGGAAGCCAAGGAAAAGGACTATACAGGAGAGCAGGAACAATCCCTGATAGTCTGAAAACAAGCCTGCTCCCACTAGGCAGATTCACAGGCATGAGGAGAAAATGTCTGGGGCCTGGCAGAATCAGCCTGGATTATACGCTGATTAGCATAGCAGAACAAAGCGTAAAGACAGACCATGAAAGGACTAATCCATTTCCAAGCCACTACATTCTAGAACAAAGCTCAGAACACATTAAGGAAACAAACACATCCAGATGCCAACAGGTGAGCTCCACAGTGAAGACCTAATGAAGAAAGGATCAGTAGACAGCACACAGCCCTGAGTGGCCCAGAAGAGCGGAGAGGCTGAGAGTCAAGTACCAGAACCAAATCCTCAACTCAGAAGCAAAGAACAAACGGAAGACATAAAATAACCTTCTGGAGAAGGCAGGGTCAACAGCAGACACACTGTGCATCTGAAGGATTAACCAACTCTAAAAGGCAGCCAAAGGAAGGGCCCAAATGAAACAAACCAACAAATAAGAAAGCACAGCCTAACAAACCCGAGAGCAACTGTTTCAAGGAGTGTATCTATCAACTCACAATGCCAAAGGTCCAACAGCTTTTGGTAGAAAACTGACCAGTTCATTCTAAAACTCATACAGCAATTCAAAGGACCTAGAACAGACTAAATGACTTTGAAAGAGCAGGACTATCCCCACCTGCTCCCATGACGCAAAGGCACTTCACTGCATAAAGAGAGACAGATTAACTAACCTGACCAAGCTTTATGTGCTCTCTCTCTCTCTCTCTCACACACACACACACACACAGAGAGAGAGAGAGAGAGAGAGAGAGAGAGAGAATCTCAGATCTGAGCATGGCAGTCAACAGCGAATGCATGTAAACCCATTTACCAGGAGGCTGAGGCAGGAAGATGGAACAGTATGTGCAATAGAGATGATCCCATCTTGGGAAAAAGAACACCCACAAGGGGCTGGGGAGATGGCTCAGTGGGTGCAATACTGGTCATGTAATAATAAAGACATGCTCAAAGCTACATAAAGGCCAGATGTGGCAGTGTATGCATCTGTAATCCCAGCTTTCCATTACTTAAAGTACAGGGCCTTGAGAGATGGCTCAGTAAGTAAAAGCATTTGCCATTCAAGCCTGCTAACCTGAGTCCAGTCCCCAGAATCCACATAAATAAAGGTGGAAGGAGAAAGTCAGTTCTACAAAGTTGAACACACAAATACAATAGATTTAACAATTTTAAATAAATATTGTAATCCATATAATGAAGTACTACTCCCAATAAAAAAGAATTGATACATCAACAAAGATATACCTCAAAATCACCTCAGAGAAAAAAGATAGACTGTTCAATTCCCTTTATGTAAAAGTCTAGAAATGCAAACTAAACAGAGGTTCAGTGGTTGGGGTGGAGAAGGACTACAGAAGACACAGGACAAATTCATTACCTTGATTTTGATGATAGTCTCATGAACATATGCTTACATGAAAATTTATACTGAATACCCTAACATGCATAAAGCTCACTAAAGTTGCCTAAGGAAACAGCAGGGTTGTTTCTGAAGTGCTGTACCCTCACCTGGAGAGTGTGAACCTACCAGACATAGCCCATTCCTGTAGCCACCATCTCCAGCTAGGAGGATGAGGGTTAGAGAGGTGGCCGTGTCTGTCTGATCGTATTGCTTTTGACCCTTTCAGACCATACTGCACCCAATCTTAGGCAATCTTTCAAATCCATCTCAAATCCTGTTGTACCCAGAATCATCCTCCCATCCTATTGGTTGTGCAGGGTCCCCTTCTGTCCTTCCTTGAGGAAATGCTCCCTGGAAAGGAGTTCCTGTCTGACCTGGAGGTTGGTGGGGAACAGCCATAGATGTTTTTGTAGATTTCCCTGCCTCATCTTGTGGACCTTCTAGGAGGTACCCCCAAGAGATGGGAGCCTTTGTCTACCACCCTGGTGTCAGGATCCTCCCCTGGACCACAGATACAGCTTCTAATCTGCCCCTTCCACAGTCTTCCCCAGCTGCTCCAAGGAAGGAAGACAGGGAAATAGAAGATCAGCTCTTCTCCAGTCTTAACCACAGGATAGTGGATGATCTGTGCTATGAGGAGCAGCAGTGTTGTCGCTTATGGGCTATTCAGGCAGATTCAGTTCTCAACACAGGCTCTTGGCCCACATCCTGCCTGCTGCTCTGAAGTTGTCCAGGTTCAGCAAGACCCAACAAGGCCGGGAGAGATGAAGCATGAGGTCATGGCTAGTCAGGTGCCTTTAAGAAAAACACAGCCCATGTTTGCTTCTGTCCAACAGTAGCCCCCTGAGACGCTGGCTTCAAGGTCAGCCACACCCATGTAGCCATGGTGCAATCATCTATGCTTACAAGAAACCAGGCCAGAGTAGTCATTGCTGCCGCTGCCGTAGCTGCCTCCTTTGTTGCTGTGGTCTCTTCTCTGAAGTCCGTGGCTCAGAGAGCCGGCCCTGTCGCCTCCCGCTGCCATGAAGTGGATGTTTAAGGAGGACCACTCTCTGGAACACAGATGCGTGGAATCCGCGAAGATCAGAGCGAAGTACCCCGACCGGGTTCCGGTGATCATGGAAAAAGTCTCAGGCTCTCAGATTGTTGACATTGACAAAAGGAAGTACTTGGTTCCATCTGACATCACCGTGGCTCAGTTCATGTGGATCATCAGGAAAAGGATTCAGCTTCCTTCTGAGAAGACGATCTTCCTGTTTGTGGACAAGACAGTCCCACTGTCCAGCCTAACTATGGGACAGCTTTACGAGAAGGAAAAAGATGGAGATGGATTCTTGTATGTGGCCTACAGTGGAGAGAACACTTTTGACTTCTGAGGGACAGTGCTGGGCTAGGTGCACCATTCCTGCTTGTGTATCTTGTAAATAACGGGCTGTTTTCAGTTACTCTACCAGAGCCTCTTCACATAGACCTACTAGTGCATT
>LOJH01027454.1:0-20198 GCA_001685095.1 Ellobius talpinus
TCTTTATTAACCAATGAAAGTAACACATAGACAGATGACACTCCTCCATCATGTTGTAGCCCCCAACATCAAGGAATCTGTCTTTCCAGCACTTCGTTCATCCCCAAGACCAGCGATGAAAAGCTTTGTGGAAACGGGCTCATGGGGACTTTAAAAAACACTTGTACGGAAATGAGCCAATGCCTCATGAGAACACAAGCACACCAAGACTAAGAGGGGTTGCAGAAACTAGATGGTCACTGCAACAGGGAAGCCCGCACTGGCCAAAGCTGAAAGCACTGGCCAAGCAAATAAATGACCGCCATGAACCAAAGAAAATTTCTAATTTATTTAAGTCCCTTGGGAAGGAATTTGGCATTCCTTTGGTTTAGTGCAGTAACTAAACAGGTAATCAAGTGTGTTTGCCTTCCAGTGACCATCACAGATAGCACAAAGAATGCAGTGATTGGAGGATCATTGTGTAAGGTTTCAGTGAACACAGGGGCAAGCAGAAGCTCCTAGCATTACACCTAAAGGGCCAAAGGAAAATACTAAGGAATTACTGCTAATTGGAGGACAGTTGGTGATAATGGTTTTATCTTTGTTTTGTAAAAATTCCTAATCTTGTTTCTCCTCCTCTTTCTTTTTTTTTCTCCTCCTCCCCCCTTCCTCATTTTTCCTCTAGGGTTCAATAGCCAGAGCTTAATGTGTGCTGAGCAAGTGCTCTTCAATTGAGCTGTGTCTTCAGCCCCTGAGGACATGCATCTATTAGCAATACATACCAAAGAAAGAGAGGCACAGGGAGGATGTGGTGGGGAGGAACCAATGTTTTAATAGTTGCTCCAACTCTACACACTTAGATTTTCCATACTGAGAAGTTAATGGTTAAGATAAAAGCTTCTCTCTACAAGTACACACCTGTAATCCTAGCCCCTGCCTGAAAGATGAAGGAGAATCAGATGATCAGGGGCAGCCTGGTCTGTATGTAGGAAGACCCCCATCTCAAACAAGGAAAGGCTAATAAAGACCAACGTTTTCCTCATTTTAAGAATGCTAAAGTCTGGGTATGATATCACACGCCTTTAATCCCAGTGCTAGGGAGGCAGAGGCAGGTGGATCTCTGAGTTCAAGGCCAGCCTGCTCTATAGAATGAGTTCCAGGACAGTCAGGACTACACAGAGAAATTCTGTCTTGAAAAACAAAACAAAAACCAAAAGAATGCTAAACGTTTATTGTAAAACTTTCAAATACCCCCTGTACAGAAATATAAAATTACCCTGAAATCTTAGAGAACTGAGCACTGATAGCTCATATTTCTGGTTGAAAGTTGAAATGCAATTGAGTTGAGGAGTTGTTTTTTCCCAAGCTCAGCTTGCAGCTTGCAGGTCTCTAGAACTGGGAGAGGGCAAGGCTTGAACACGCAGTGAGATGGCACTATGGGCTGTTACTATAGAATAGGTCAAAGAAGCTCGCAGTTTAGTCTTGGTTACAGGGAGGCATTGATCCTGTTGATACCCTCAGGAGGATGTTGTGCTTTTTTAATTCCTAAGGTAGAGCTGCCATTTTATTCCCTTGAAAGGAATAAGAAAACCAGTGCTGTATTGCTCTGTCCATCTGAACAAAAACCTGGCCAGTGTCGAGAAACTGCCCTGCTAAGCAAAGAACTATGCAACCTACTTCTTTAAAGTCCAACCTCAAATATCTCTCGAATGTTCAGAGAACTTCAGCATAGCATCAGCTTCAGGGGTGCCTGTTCAGCGCAGTCCTCAAAATCAACAAATATCTAGTTACTGGAGAGCCTCGGGTTTCTTGCTAACTTGCAATACACGTAAAATAAAGGACTACATCAAGGGAAATGGGTTTGGAGTGTTACCATCCTGCATGAATGCGCCCATTTCATTTCATTTTATAGTCTTCAAATGGCACGTGATGGGCATCATGTGACATCGAGAACTGATGGGGGGGTGGGGTTTAGAGATATTGTGACTCTATAGTCCAACCTCACTCATCTTCCGGTGGTTCACCTCCCCTGTAAATGGACCTGATTATCCTTTATATAATTCATGCTAAAGTAAAAAGAAGAACTGAGGTTTTCTTACTGTGCTTCTTCTTTCTACTTCTCTCCTCAAACATCAATTTCTTTTTTTTTTCTTTTCACCTGTCTGCNGTCTTAAAATTTCTGCATGAGATGTGCTTCTTCTGAATTTGCTAATAGAAATTGTCAGGAAAAGGATCTGAACTTGAAAATGATAAAAAAAATAATGGGGATATTTTTCTTGTTTGTGATATAGCTTTTTCTTTTCTCATCTGGCTGCAAGGATTAACGTAGGCTGACCCCAAAGGCAGAACAAAAGGAAAGGACTTTATTCATACTAGAGTTTTCCAGAAGGAAAAGTGGAGGCGGAACTGGGATGCCCACCCAGAGGAGCTGCCTGCAGGCGTTAGGATAAGAGTAAGGTTGGCAGATTTGGGGAGTCTCTTCCTCGGAAGAGCAGGTCTGAGGTGTCTTCCTGTGATGAGCAGGAATGATTTTTCCAACAAAGAACCTATGCCCCAAACTAGAGATCCACCCAAACCAGACGCCTACCAAAGCTGGACTGACTGAAAGGCTGTGCCTACGACATCAATATAGAGCCAGGTGAACCCGATTAGCTGGAGCCAGTAGGCAAATTAGGTGGAAGAAACAAGGACCAATCAGGAGAGAGCCTGGCAGCCCAATGGGCAAGCAAAAGGTCCTCCAAAAAGGTTCCCTGCCAAGCTTCGCCATGTCCCCTGCTGCTGTGGTGATCACAGGCAAATGGAAGTTTGCAGAAGGGGTGGAGGGCTTATGGGTAGAACCCTGGCCACTGACAGATGATAATTGCTTGCACTGGGGGCCCCTGTTATTTGTATCATTTGTTTGTTTTTCAGATCGCTGCTAGCAGGACTTTCTGTTTACTGCTCTCTTTTATATCTTGGTAGGGAAAGAAATCAACTGATAAAATTCTGTCCAGTAGAAATGCAAACAATTTCTCTCTGAGAAAAGATAGCCCTAAAGGTTATGCTTTAAATTAAATTGGAGATTAACCAGCTTTATATCTAACTCCAGAATTTATTGAATCTCCCATGTAGCTTTCCAAGAGCCCTTTAGACTCATCTTAATTTCCTTCCAGCTCGCTCACTAGCAAATGAGACAAATAATAACATGGGCACCTGCGCATTTTCTAGCCATATAGAAATTTTGACTTTTAACCCCTTGAAACTTACCCTTTGGTGGGATTATTTTGTTCTCCAAGCAAAAATTCAGTGATGTTTATTTGGTTTACCCTTGAATTCCAGCATTCATACTTCAATGATGACACAAGAGTATTTAAAGATGTTCTGTCGAGTGTTGTCTCTTCCACAGTTTAATGTCACATGTAGTCCAACCCTTGGTGATAATCATGGGGTGTATGAATAACTTAACTTCACTGTTTTTTATCTATGTCTGATGTAAACACTCATAGAGGAAGGTAACAATGGTGCCCATATGATCGCTGTAGTGATTAAGAACCTGGGCTCTGGAGCTGTGCTACTTAATTTCAGATCTTTGGATATAAGGTACCCAACCTCTCTGGGGCTCATTTACTCCATCAACAAAAACGAGACCAGTCGTTCTCCCATCTTGGGAGGTTGTTGAAAATCTTAAGGAATGTCTACCATAACAGTGAGTGCATTCAGACTGGAGAGATGTCTCAGTCAGCGAAGTGCTTGCCATCCAAGCATTAAGGACTGAGCTTAGATCACCAGAACCCAAATAAAACCCACCCACATGTGCCTCTAATTCCAGAGCTGGGAAAGCATAGACAAGAGGACCTCCAGAGACTGCTGGCCAGCTGGTCAGCCAGCTTGGTGAGCCAAGTGAGAAATCTTGTACTGAAAAAATGGTATGAGGGGCAACTAAAGTAGATAGCTGACCTCCACCTCTGACCTCCACGTACAAACATGTACACGCATGCACATGTACCTGTACACACATGTGCACATATGCCTGAACAAAAGAAAGAACATTCATGAAATGTTCAGCTTTAGTTCACCAGCTCAATGGCATTGTCTTGGAACTGGCTCTACCGGCAAGAAGTTGTGTGGGAGACCCGTCGCCACTCTGAAAGAAATGCTTATTATTAACACTGCCTGGAGAGAGACTCTGCAGTTAGCTTTTGGCTCCAAACAGGCCCCCGTGTCTGCTCCATGAGCCGGCTTTGAATTACTGCCAAGACTTTGAGGAAAATGGAAAACGGATTTGTAGTATCTATGAAGCTAAGTCCTGATCTGAGTTCCCAGGACTGGTTGGCCCAATGGGAATTGCCCCTCGCTTCCTTCCCCTCAGTTTGGATGGCTTCAATGCACATCTTCAGACTTGGTGAGGCTTAGCTGGAGGCTGATTTCTTTGTGACTCAGGATGACATCCTTGCTCCAGGCAGCCTTCTAGGTGGTGATGGACTGGGAGCTTGACAATATTTTGAAACCCAAACTTTGAAAACTATGTTGTTGTCAGATAAAAATGCTGGTTTTGTCTCTTTGTGCATTTTTTTTATGGTCTGGGGCTTTATTTAGGTTTTAGTTTGGTAACCAGCTAAGTTCTAAGATAATAACTGTCTTTGTTAGGGTTTTCTTTTCTGTAATAAAACACCATGACCAAAAGCAGCTTGGGGTTGGGGGAGGGTTTATTCCATCTTACCTTTCCATATCACAGCCTCTCACTGAGGTCAGAGCAGGATCCTAAAGGCAGGAGCTGATACAGAGGCTATGGAGGGATGCTGCTCACTGCCTTGCTCCTGGGGGCTTATTCAGTCTGCTTTCTTCTACCACCCAGGACCACCAGTGTGGGCCTACCATGAGTTTGGCCCTCCCACTTCAATCATCAATTGAGAAAATGCACCACAGCCTTGCCCATAGGACAACCTGGTGGGAGGGGCAGTTTCTCAGTTGAGGCTCTCTTCCCAAGTAACTATAGTTTGCTGTGTCAAGTTGACATAAAACGCATTACCATAACAGAGACCTAAAGCATTTCTGCGCGTCGTTCAGCCCGTGGGACTTACTTATGCGAATAAAAGAAATACTTACCAAGCATTTTTTTTTCATTCTCACTCTGTATACAGAAATGTCACTTCAGTGTCCCTAAATGTTTATCCCTTTAAACACAATGCTCATCTCTCTCATGGTCTATTGTTTCCCCTTTGACCTACTAAAGTCTCTAAAGGGAAGAATAAGAATACGATGATATATTGGGAGACGCCCTCCTCAGGAGCTCACACTCATGGGTTAGACATCAGCTACCAGACTGATGAAAGCCCATGCATAAAGCATGTGTGTGTGTGTTTCTGAATGTATGTTTGTGTCTCTGTATGAATGTGTGTGTACGTGTGCTTATGTTGTGTATCTGCGTGTGTATGTGTCTGCATGTGTGTCTGTGTGTGTGCCTGTTTCTGTGTATATGAGCCTCTGTTGTATTATGCTGTGTATCTGTGTGTGTGTCTGTATGTGTGTCTCTGTATGTGTTTCTGTGTAGATGTGCCTCTGTTGTGTTGTGTATCTATGTGTGTGTATCTGTATGTGTGTGTCTCTGTGTGTGTTTCTGTATAGATGTGCCTATGTTGTATTGAGTTGTGTATCTGTATGTGTGTGTCTGTATGCGTGTCTTTGTGTGTTTCTGTGTAGATGTGCCTCTGTTGTGTTGTGTTGTGTATCTGCATGCGTGTGTTGATATGTGTATGTGTGTGTGTTTCTGTGTAGCTGTGCCTCTGTTGTGTTATGTTGTGTGTCTATGTGTGTGCTTCTTTTTTGTCAGTTTTAACAAAGAACATGTTTATCGAGTGAACCGAGAACAACCTATGTGAAGGGCATATTCACTCCATGTGCACAGCACAAACATAGGACTAAGTTTGGCCTGCAGACATGGCACGCTCTGGTTAGAATGTGACAAACTGCAGTCTAACTCCATCCACACAGAAAATGAAACTGTCCCAAGTGGCAAGATCTCAGCCAGTCATGGCAGCTGAGTTCCAGGCAATCACAGGTGGCCAGTTCCTCAGAACACATCTGTTTTCTAAACCTACCTCACCGTCTACTCATTCTTCTGTCCATACAAACTGTCTGACCACACTGCGGGCAGCGGGCTCTCGGCACCTGTTCTGGCTCTGAGGACAGGCTTGGTATACAGAAGACAAAATACCATCCAATCCAAAGTATAATTAAATTTGTTGCCATCTTGTCTTCAGAAACTCACGATGGCAAACACTCTTGTGTGCGCAGGAAAACCCAGATGGAGCTGAATGTCTGCCACTGCAGACGTTGGCTTTGTGGCTACAGCATGTGCACACTGCCCGGTCGGCTCACCTCACACAGACATTATTGCCACAGCCATCGGGAGACCACTACAAAGGGTTTGTAAACTCTTGCTCTAAGAAGCAGCATCTAAAATTAGCTTGTTCACATTGCAACGGAACTAACTCAACAACGTTTATTCTGCATCGAAATAAACATTTAAATTATGTGTTAGTCGTGTGTGTCACCTCAGGAACTAAACTCACAATTTTATTAATTAATGTCTTTGTGGACTTGCATAACAAAGTCAACAGTGCATCTGAGGGGGGAAAAGGAAAAGAAAGAAAAAAAAAGGAAGGAAAACTCCTTACTGGGTTTGCATTGCAAAGGGTATTCTTGTGTGATAAAATGCAACATGGTTTCTCTGAAAATAGTTGTCAAGTAATGCTAGTTAGCAGATCAATCTCATTCATTGTTGTTTCATTCTGAGGTGTGTGTGTGTGTGTGTGTCTGTGTGTGTGTGTTGTGTTTGAGACAGGATCTCTCCATATGGCTCAGATGGACATCAAACTCATTTTCTTCCTGCCTCTGCCTTCTGGGTGTTAGGGTTTATAGTAATGCACCATGACACCTATTTTCAACCTGTATATTATAAAATTGGTCTGGTAGAATGCTTTAAAATATTAACGGATTTCTGCCTTTCTTTACTTTAGCTGGCCCTGTCCTGTCAGCCTGGCTATTCTGCAAGCATTGCCTCACAGAAGATGTGATGACGTAAGGCCAAGACATTTGGAATCTGTTCAAGACTTGTGGATCTCACCAGTTCAGTCCTGGAGAGATCCCAGACCAGGGGTGGAATGGTGATGACCTTGGAAGAACACATGCTATGGAAGCCTAGAAAAGAGACAGACACTCCTGGGACTACACAAACAGAAATGCTGGATAAAGGACATGGGGACTCAGGTGATAGAAATTCTATAATATGTTGCGCCATGTCTAACTAGGCAGGTAGAGTAGTGGTGGAAGCGGGAACCCCGGCTGGGTGTTCTGGTGCCACCAGAAGTAGAGGAACCTATGACTAGTCCTGGCTAGAAGGCTAGGCCAGTACAGGAATTAATGAGTATGATACACCTAAGAGATTGGACCAGAGTGTCACCAGCTCCCAGCTTGCAGGTGGAGCCAGCACTGACGTGATGCCCCAAATCTCTAGACGGACCACAACTACACCATCCTCTCCGGCTCTTGACTTTGCATGACTGCCTTGGAAATCTCACCTAATTCCAGGGAATGGAATTCTGAAGAGTCTATGATAGTTTTTTTTTTAAAAAAAGACGTCTCAGAAGAACAAAATCTTCAAAACACTGGCATTCTAGAACATGAGCAAAGTTCTTGGTCACCGATTTTACAGTTGCGCTCAGTTTGCTTCCCATGGGAGTCCCTCAGTCCTGCCCACTGCCCTCCCTCCAGCATTACCCTGTTTTTATTTCTACCCTTATTAAAATTTTATGTCAGAAAAGGAAAGGATAGATGATTCAGTTTGGCATAACCTCACCCCAAAATATCTGCACTTTGATGGAAATTAGAAATCCATAGATAAATAAGTCTATAAACAAAATTAAGTCCCCTCCCTCAGCTAGACTGTTCAGGAATAAGAGTAAGGGTAAATGTTGGCATGATCGAAGCTATGTATAATCCCAGCACTCAAGTAGCCAGGAGGAGCACCCTGAGTTTAAGGCCATCCTGGGCTACATTGTGATTTCCCAGGCCAACCAAACTAAGAGTGAAACCCCGTCTTCAGAAAAAACAAAACACAAAACACTGTATTAGTACTGTATTTTCTTTATCCAGTCACTTAAGAAGATACAGAGAAGAAGACACCTTATGAGGACATAAGATGGCCCTGTGGGCATTTTCTTAACTAGCGATTGATATGGGAGGGCCCAGACCATTAGGGGTGGTGTCACCCTGGGCTGGTGGTCCTGGAGGATAGAAGGAAAAAGATGGAACAATTCAATAAGCAGTGTTTGTCCCTGGCTTCTGCTTCAATCCCTGCCTCCAGGTTCCAGCCTTGCTTCCTGCCCTGAATTCCCCCAAGGACAAATTGTGACCTGAGCTGTGAGATGAAATAAACCCTTTCTTCCCCAAGCTGCTTTTGGCCATGGTGCTTTATCACAGCTACAGAAGCTCTAACTATGACAAGGAGGTGAGGAGGAGTCAAGTCAGGGGAAAAACCCATCCTAGTGAAATGCTATCTTTCCGCTCAATGAAAGGACAGATGGCAGCTTCCTGGAAGGATTTCTTTCTTCCTGGGCTTCTATAGTCGCCATGAAGCTCCTCAGAACAGAGAAGCTATGGCCTATTAGACTGCTTCTTCAAGAGCAAGCAGAATGTTCTCAAACATCGTTCCATTATCACCCACTTTATAACCTTAGCAGGGGTTTCTCCTCCTTGTTCTCGCCCATGAGGTTTGAGTAATACTGAACAAAGCTCTCCTATACTGCACCGTGCCTGTGCTTTCTCCACAGTAAGAAGGCGGGTTTGATCTCATACTTGCATTTTTCCCTCTGATACAGTTTAACCTTGAATATGCTTGCGGGAGCTAGGGATAGGCTTGACTCCAGTGTGGTATTCCTAGGAGGTGGTGGGACCCAGAAGTGGAATGTTGGATTTGTGATGGTGTTACCCTCAAAGGGGATTTGAGACTCTGGCTTTTCCTTTTCTTCTCTGCTGCCGCATGGCTGTGCATTCAGGGGTTTGGCTTTACTGCACATTCTCGCCATGATGTGTTGCCTTATTACAGCATGGACCCAAATAGAAAGGAGCCAAGCATTCACAGAGTGAAACCCTGGATGAGTGAGCCAAAACTAACCTCGTATCTGTCTAGGTTGATTGCCCTGAGTATTTGCTACAGTGATGGAAAGCTGAATGCTATACTCGTTGGAGGCAGTTTTCCGTTGGGGTCAGGTTGGCCTCCTTAGATAAGCATTTTCAGAGTCAATGTAAGGCTGGGGTCCATAAAACAGTCAGCAACATGAAGGACCAATTGCTTCCCCATCCCCTCATCTTCTAGCCCTGTTTGCTACTTAGAGGCTAAGTCGGGCTCCTTGTAAGAAAGATAAAGAATTTTCTCATGCTGTGGGTACTCACCAACTCCAGAAATACCATAAATCTATTCCAGAGAAGAGAGATATTTTATTCTTTGAACTTGTTAAAAATGAATGTGTGCTCCAGGCTCTGCTAATGGAATCTGAGGCACCTGACTCACATCAAAGAGTTACTATAAACAGGGAGCCTACCCAAACCCTTTTAAGATGGCCTCCTGTGGCCTTGCTGAACCCTTTCAACAATTGCCTTTTGTTGGATCAGCGTGACTGGGTATTTTGTAGGATGAGAGCTTATAATGAACTGTTGTATACTCAGGCTGTAATTATAAGAGACATAATAATATCTCACATTTATATTGTTTGCTTTCATCTTTGTCAATCCCAGGGGTTTTGTACATTATATCACTTATGATAAAATAGATAACTATGTCCATTAAAGATTCTTTTTAAATTTATGCACTATATAATAGGCTATAAAAAGTCTATTACTATGCAAAAACATGAGCCATCTAGTTAGCACATGCGGGTGAGGTGAGCTTTCTCACAGTTGCGTGGGGTTGCATTAGGGCACTGCCTCTGACAGAATTGCACCTTCATCTGTTTCCATCTGGTGGGGTGCCAAGCCCAGGAGCTGTGGATTCACTCAACCCTGTCTTTATTCCTTCATGTGTGAACTGAATGCTAGTCTTTCTCCATTTCTCTGCTGGCTGCCAACAACTGCAGTGGATGCTGGCTCCCCTTGGCTAGTCTGGGGCTGAGAACGCAAAGAAACCGCACTTTCAAATGTGACAGGACCTGGAAACAGATGCGCACATGGACTGGAAGTGTACCAGCGCATCGGAAGTATGAAGCTCTTGGCTTTCCACTAAAGTCAACCAAAGTCACATGTGCCCTTCTCCTTTTTCAGAGTCCTAAGAAATCCTGCAGGCCCCAGACAAAGATAAATGTCTATGCAGAGTCACAGCATCCGTACTGATGGACAGCTGGTTTTCTTTCCGGTTTTGTATTATCACAAAGAGGAGGAGGGGAACTGAATTACCCCCAAAGCCCTCTGCTCTAACTTCCCCATCCCTGCCCTGTACTTCCCCACTGGACAGGGAGCTAGAATAAACCTTTTCTCCTTTAAGCAGCTTTTGTCAGCGTACTTTATCACGGCAACAGACAAGATACTAAAATTGTAAAATCTGGATGAATCAGTTATAATATCCATGCTGCCAGAGACTATTGGGGAAAGGGAACAATCTCTGATGAGTCCTTGAGGTTAGAAGGAACTTGTTTCCTTTGGTTTAGGAACTGTCTTAGTTAGGGTTTCTATTGCTGTAAAGAGACACCATGACCATGGCAACTCTTACAAAGGAAAACATTTAACTAGGGGTGGCTTACAGTTTCAGAGGTTTAGTCTGTTATCTTCACAGCAGGACATGATAGCATGCAGGCAGACATGTGTTGGAGAAGGAGCTGCGAGTTCTACTTCTTGAAACACAGGCAACAGGAAGTGAACTGTGTGTGCAACACTGAGACCTCAAAGCCCATGCCCACAGTGGCACACTTCTTTCAACAAGGTCACACCTACTCCAACAAAGCCATACCTCATAATGTAGCAGGCTTTCTTTTGGGCTACCAACCAGCTCCCAAATCTTGACACAGAGACTTAGTAGTAGTTATGAATGCTCAGCCTTATCTTAGGCTTGGTTCTTGCTAGCTCTTATAACTTAATCTATTTCTGTTCACCTATGTTTTGCCTTGGGGCTTTTTATCTTTCTTTACTTTTGTAACATGTCCTACTCCATCTAGAGGGCTTGTGGCTGCCTGGCCCCAAGCATCTCCCTCTTTCTCCCTCGTTCTTGCTTACTTCATTTCTTCTCTGTCACAGGGATCACCTAAGACCATCAGAAATATCAGATATTTACATTATGATTCCTAACAGTAGCAAAATTGCTGTGGTGGGGTGGCTACAACATGAAAAACTGTATTAGAGGGTGCAGCATTAGGAAGGTTTAGAACAACTGTTCTAGAAGATTCTCTAGTGCTACTGAATTAGAAGTAGACAATGCCACTTCTTTCTGCTGTTATGGAACCAGGCCAGTGGTTGGAAGTAGTTAAATGAAGAGGGACATCTCACCTGCCCTACCCCATGCTCTTCAGAGGCAGGCGTGGGAGGGAGGTAGCTTCTGTTTCCATTGGCCACCAGAGGATGTGGTGTTCACAAAGTAGAAATTAGAGAGAACCACAAGCTGGGGTGTTAGTTCAGTGATATGAATGTGAACATGGTAGGAGGGGTTTCTGAACTTCTGAGGATATGTGGGTCAGTTGGGGTGGAGTTCTGGTTTAGAATTGGGAATTAAGTGTAGATAAGAGTTGAGCTGAGCAAATGTCCTTGTGGTGTGAGTTTGCCTCCTTTGGGTATATGGCCCAAAGTGGTATTGCTGGGTCTTGAGGTAGATCGATTCCCAATTTTCTAAGAAATCTCCACACTGATTTCCACAGCAGCTGTACAACTTTGCAGTCCCACCAGCAATCAAGGAGTGTTCCCCTTACTCTACATCCTCTCCGGCATAAGCTGTCATCAGCTTTTCTGATTGGTGTAAGATGGTATCTCAGAGTTGTTTTGATTTGCATTTCCCTGATGACTAAGGACATTTGCTCAACTATGTTTATAGTAGCGTTATTCATAATAGCCAGAACCTTAAAACAACCTAGATACCACTCAACTGAAGATTGGACAAAGAAAATGTGGTACATTTACACAATGGAGTACTGCTCAGCAGTAAAAAAACAATGACATCTTTAAATTTGCAGGCAAATGGAAAGAACTAAAACAACAACAACAACAACAACAACAACAACAAAACCATTCTGAGTGAGGTAACCCAGACCCAGAAAGACAAATATAATATGTACTCACTCATAAGTGGATACCAGATATAAAGCAAAGGAAAACCAGCCTATAGTCGCCCCAGAGACGCTAGAACCCTCTTCCAGAAACAGATGGAAGCAGATGCAGAGAAAAACAACTATCCACTGGGCTGAGCTCCCAGAGTACAATGGAAGTGAGGGAGGAGCGATTATACAAAGAAAGGGGTTAAGACCATGATGGGGAAACCCAAACAATCAGCTGACTCGAAATAGTGGGAGATCACTGACTTCAGACTGACAGCTGGGGAACCTGCATAGGACTGAACTAGGCCCCCTGAATACAGGTGGCAATGGTGTGGTTGGGGCAGTATACAGGGCCACCGGTGGTGGGACCAGGATCTAACTCTAATGCATGAACTGACTTTGTTGTGGAGCCCATTCTCTATGGAGAGACACTTTGCTCAGCCTAGGCATGGTGGAGGAGGGGGCAAGAAACTTGGTCCTGCCTTAATGAGTTGATGGGACAGACTTAGTTGACTTCCCAGGAGAGGTTTTGGGGTCTCTGAGGAGGGATGGGGAAGGTTGGGGGAGGCGAGGCCAGAGTGGGAAATGGAATTGGTATGTAAAAGTTTAATAAAAAGAAAAAAAATTAAAATGAAATGAATAAAAAACACAAAAAATAAAAACAGTCATTAAAATTTAAAAAAAAAGAATTGAGTTGATAATGACCTGGAGGGGTCCCTATACATTAGTTCACTTAGAATGTGAGGACCATTTTGAGGAGTTAAGTAGGCACTCAGTGTCGGTGTTTTGGCTCCAGGAGTAGCTTAGTAATAGGAAACTGCCAGACCCTCTCTCCCCTCAGATATCTCCCAACAGGTATCAGTGTTCAGATGTGAGGCTGGTCACTGTGTTAGGTGAACCTTCACTCATCCAGGGGTATAATTCTAGGAACAGTGAGTGTTGGAAGGAGTGCATTCTGGGACAAGCTGGGGTAGGCACGTGGTGCTGCATCTGTACTTAAAGATAAACTCCACTCCAGTGTCCCGTACAAACTAGAAACTCATGACAATGCCTTGGTTCAGAGTAATTGTTGCTGCTCTGGGTAAACATCAAGGAGATTTGTTTTACTTTATTATATATAGATTGTGTAGGTGAAGGGTCTTTACAGATGGCCCTTCTGTATGAGAGGCCATGTGCTTAATGACATATTAGTGTCTGAGGTTGGAGAGAGAATGCTTTAATATTCATTTCCGCATAAATTAAACTGGGGGAGTCTTTGCCCCTTCTCTCTTCTGTTTCTTTCTCTGATACCCCGCATTTCCCCAAATGTCCTCTGGTGAAAACAGTAGCTTGGGTGAGGGATTCACACATCCACCGATTTTATCTTATTTATACAGTTTCATTTTCTGGGCCTGAGTATTCCGGAATATGGAAACTATAAATTCCCTTGTCCTTTGGTGATCATGAAAGGTGGAGTGGATGGCCCAGCATCAAAGGCAGGGAGCCATTTTTACTGTTTAGAAAGACAGCAATGGAATAGTTTCCACTTCTATTCAATGGCTACAATGTGCTAGGCCCTGGAACCAAAATAATAATGTCGGGTCAACCTGTCCTGAAAGCATTGATAATGCAACAAGATAAGCCACCATGCACTGGTCCAAGGCTTGAGTCCCAGAACCCTGACTGATGGTGATGAGGGAATGAAGAAAAAACAGCACACAGACACAGAAAAGCTGGAATTGGGTGGACTGGGCTCTCAGGTAGAAAATCTGCAGTATCCCAGAGTGTTCATTATACACAGTTGAACAGATAGACAGGGTTATTCCTTACAGCTTAACAAAGAAAAGGTGCGGGTCTATTGCATTACAGAGAAAGAAGGAGGCAGGGTTATTAGGGAGACAGATTTAGCTCATCTCTTTTTTCTTTTTCTTTCTTTTCTTTTCTTTTTTCTTTTTTTTGGTTTTTCTAGGCAGGGTTTCTCTGTAGCTTTGGAACCTGTCCTGGAATTCATTCTGTAGACCAGGCTGGCCTCAAACTCGTAGATATCTGCCTGCCTCTCCCTCCTGAGTGCTAGGATTAAAGGCATGTTCCACCACCACCTGGCTTAACTCATCTCAATAGTAGCAGTCTCTATATGGGAACAGTTTTCAGACCATAATGATCAGGAGGGAGAAAGCTAATGTGGAGATCTACAATGACCAGGAGAAAGCATTGCCGTCCCTCTGAGCCTCACCTTGGGAAGAATTTGCCATTCCTTGGGTCCTGGACATGACCATGCTCCTGTCAAACAATCCACATTTACCCCGGACTTATTTGACTTTACAATTTTACAAGGGTTTATTTGACTTACAATTCCATGTTTCAGTCCATCATTGAGAAGTCAAGTCAGGACCTTGAGACAGAGTGGCTACATCATAGACACAGTCAAAGTGGTAGAGAAATGTGTGTACCTATGTTGCCAGTTTGTTAGCTTTCTTCACTTTAATACAGTTTAGGCCAGCCTAGGGAACGGTATCACCCACAGTAGGTTAGGTTTTCATACATTAATTAATAATGAAGACAATTCAACCACAGACGTGAAGACATCGCCCACAGGCCAACCTGTCTAGATACTTCCTTAGTAGGGGCTCTCGTCCCCAATGCGAAGTTGTGACAGTTAAAACACAGAAAGTAATGCATGGAAGAAGAGACCCTCCTAGCAAAGGTGTGGGACGCTCTGATCTGAAATGGGCATCCGGGGTGCATGATTAGTCTCATATGGCTGGAATGTGGGGAAGGAGCAGACTGGGGTTAAGGGCACCTGAAGGGAAGTTGCAGAACCTTTGACGTAGTAAAACTGAACAAAGTGACTTTCTGAAGGAGAAGGCAATTGGAAGGAAAGGGTGAGAGTTGGAACAGGGACTTGGGGTTCTCACCTTCATCTTCAAAACTGAAATTATCACCCCTGTTTTAGAGGTTTTGAGCATGCACTATGTATGATTGCTGAAGCCTGTAATCATATTATTCAGGACTCAGAAGCAGGAAGATTATCTCAAGTTCCGGGTTAGCCAGGGCAATACAGCAAGACTTTTTCTCAAACAAACAAAAAAGGTTTTGAACATAAACCTTAAAATATAGGTATCTATTTGTACATGCTAAAGATGAGTGTATATTTTGTGTAACTTTTAGCTATAATAAATAATATCTTAATGCTGTAATGAAATATATAAAAACAGTTCTCGTCTTTCCCTGCAACATGCAATGGGTTCTCCAGTATTCCCTCCACAGATCCCTTCGGTGGCAGCTGAAATCATTCTGAGTCCGAGGTTCTTAGGGTGCCATGGGGCTTGGGCTCTGTTACAGGTTCAGCATCTTTGACCTGAAAATCCACAGCCTGGATGTTCAATTGGTAAGTTCTGTGTAAATGTTCCAAAAGCTAAAACGTCAAACACTTCTGGCCCCAAACATTTGGCGCAAGGGATGTGTGGGGGTTTAAATAGGAATGGTCCCCATAGACTCAAGTGTATGAATATGTGGTCCTTAGCATGTGGCACTATTAGGAGGCATGGTTTGTTTCAAGGAAGTACGTCACTAACAGGTGGGATTAAAGTCTCAGAAGCTGAACCAATTCACTTCCTGTTGCCCACAGATCAAGATGTGGAACTCACAGCTACCTCTCTCACACTAGATCTGCCGACATGCCACCATGCTTCCTGTCATGACAATGGGCTAAACCTCTGAACTGTGAGCCAGTCCCAATAAAACGTTTTCCTTTATAAGAGTTGCTGTGGTCATGGTGTCTCTTCACAACAGCAGAAACCCTAGCTATAACAGGATGCTCAATTTGTATCCTTTTATTCTGAGCCACAGGAGATACGAGAACTCTGAGTGGAGTCCATGGTCTCAGAACATGTGACTTCTGCCCACATCAAATTTTAGCATGGAAGTTGCCATTCCTTGGTGAAAGACAGCTCTTAGGTTCTTTTCAGCATTATAGAAAGGTACAAATAACACTCTCTCTGACCAAAGATGCTTTTCATAAAGTATTTATGTTTTCTTCCTTCTTAACATATAATTCTTGTGTTGCTGATTAAAAATATTTTGGCAGGGAACTCAGGAGGATTTTTCCTTTGGCTTAGTTCAATTTATACAATGCTTTGCTATTTTTGACTTTAACAGTCTGCTTGACTCCTGAGGAGACAAGTCTTCTGTTTACTTAGCTTACATCTCTTGAAAACAGTTGGGGGGGGGGAGGCTCGGCTCACCTGTGTCAGCGCTGTGCAATTAATTAGTCTGTGAAGGGCCCATGTCATACTCAGGGGATGCATATACAAAGAGAGCATTTTAATTCACAGCCACAGTGGTCAGCACAGTTCCCTAGAAAGTAGCTGTCAGGGCAGAATGCCTGCCAGATGTCAGTTATCCCTTACACGGGAGTGGTAAGAGAATAGAACTGATTTCTGCTTGGACCCTCACCGACCACCACCATCTCCTGATACTCCTCCCAGCACTCAGACCCCGCCTCTCATATTAGTCCCTGAAGCCTGGTGCTTCCTCGCAAGGCAGGAGATCCTGCTAAAGGAAGCTCCTCAGGCCGTTTGCTCTTCTTGGGAAAAGAGTTGGAGGCATTTCCTCCCACAAGACAGAGGCGACTCTTTCCCAACCAAATCCCCAAGCTCAGTGTTGTGCGTTTGTATGAAAACTTAACTCAGGCATCTGTGAAGGCAAATTTGCACAGCCAAATCTTTATCGGGACAGAGGGAACTGGTAAAGGAGGCAAGGAAGGGAATGAGCAAATGCTCTGGCAATTGTTCTAGGCACTAGAACTATTAAAGGTTCAAAGGTTTCCTGGTTGCCTCAACATCTCTTTGGTTCTGATTTTCATAGCTAAGGGTTTTCACAGAGATTCGTGGGAATGTCTCCTCAGCCCACAGGCGCACATTGGACATTGTAGGAAGAGTCAGATAGTGGTTTCCCACTCAACAGACCTCCTAAGAAGTATGGGAGCACTAGTCACCACCCACGGAGATGAAGAGGACATTAAAATACACACACACACACACACACACACACACACACACACACACTCAGCAAATTAGGCCCAGGAAATAAAATTGTGGGTGGATTTTAAAAGTGTTATTATGGTTTATATGAGTGTTCCTCACATTCCCAAGGGTGATAGCTTTGGTCCCCATGGTATCACTACTGAAGCAAACAGGACCTATAGAGGCCTAGCGGGAAGGCTAGGTGGCAGGGCCTTGGAGGGATTAGGTCACCAAGATCTGCATTCTGTTTCCTGTTTTAGGATGTTATCAGCTTGCTCCACCCATTGTCCCCACAATACTTTGCTGACCTGCTAAACTCCAAAGCAGTGGGGCTATCTAATCTTGGACTATGACTGGAAGAACCAAGGGACACATAAACTTTCTCTCTTTAAAAAGTTAGTTGCCTCAGGTATTTTATGCTACTGACACGACATTAACAAACACAAAACTCTAAGCAGTAACGGCTGTAACTGTTAATCCAAAGGACCGGAGTTTGGTTTCCAGCACCCACAGGTGTGGTGATATTTTGTTATCTAACAAATAAAGCTTGCCTGAAGATCAGAGTGAGGAGCTAGACACTAGTTAACCATAGAGGCCAGGCAGTGGTGGCACACACCTTTAATCCCAACACCTGGGAGGCAGAGGCAGATGAATCTCTATGAGTTCAAAGCCACCCTGGGCTACAAGAGCTTGATCTAGTCCGAAAGAGAAACAGAACCAGGTGGTGGTGGCGCACACCTTTAATCCCAGTACTTGGGAGTCACACTTGTTTAATCCCAGCACTAGGGAGATGGAGACAGGAATGGATACGGCTGGGCAGAGAGAGGAACATAAGGCCGGAGGAGACAGGAGCTCACTCAGTCTGAGGATTCATAGGGACAGGATCGCCACTCTGGTCTGAGAATTCAGTAGAAGTAAGGAATTAGTGTCTGGCTGCTCGGCTTCTCTGATCTTTCAGCATCAACTCCTATATCGGACTCCGGATTTTTATTTTTAAGACTGATTAGAACTCATGCAACACATAGGCAGCTCACAACCACCTGTAACTCCAGCTCCAAGGAATTTATGATCTCTTCTAGCCTCTGAGAACTTCCACATACATGTGGCATCCATTCACACAGACCAATAATCAATACAAATACTCACCAATGAAATAACAAAAATCAATCCTTTAAAAGGTAGCAGTTTTCTTTAAGTGGGTACTACATTTCCTTCCCCTCCCTAACTCTTGCACGTTTCTATGCTGCATATTCTTGTGGGAAGTAATGAAAGGTTTTCCCCTAAAATCATTCTCACCCGTTGTTTTCTATTTCATTTTTCCCCTTGACTTGAACCAGCAATGGAATGAGAAATCCATTTATTGTTCTCAGGCAGGCAGATGTAGAGTTAAACAGCAAGACGTCTTGCCTCATCACTAGGGCAACGAACTCCAGAAGGGAGGAGACTCGGGACACAAGAGAGCCAGCGATTCAGACCCAAGGCTGCATCTACCACTGGCGTCTGGATAAGTGAGAGCAGTCATTTGACCAGGGAAATCCCACCTTGAGTCTACGCAATAGAAACTCAGAAGTCTCTTTAGGCATTCATATTGATGGTCAGACACCATGATTCACACCCTCTGATTTCTCATTCATTCATTCATTCATTAGTTTTTGTTTATTCATTCATCCAGCTGAGACTCATGTAGCACCAGTGGCAAGCCATATCCTCATGCTAAGCAGGTAGACAGGTGCATGTTGGTTAAAAGAGAAAAAGGACACTGGTGGGAGAGGAAATAGACAGAGGCCAGAGCGAAGCGTGGGAGCCAGAGGGAAGGGGACTGCAGGCAGAAGCAGAGAGGCAGAATGCTTCACATGGGACACGAAGAGCAAGAGGCCAGATGACTGGAGCCCGGGAGTTGAACAGTGACAGAAACAAGCTGGGGCTGAGGCCAGAGAGCCTGGCGGGCCAGGACGCGGATTTGGCAAGGTCTCCCGGGGAGATGAAAGCGGCCGGAAGGCTTTGGAAGGAAGAGTGTATTACAGAGTGTCACATCGTTTTTTAGAGACTAGACTGCAGCTGCCAGGTTGAGAAAGACGGGCTGTGGCTATAGGTAGGGGATGATGGGAAAGGCCAAAGCAGGGACTTAGGAGTGAGCTCAGTTGATCCAGGAAGAGTTTTTCTCCAGCCCTTCTAAGCTGCAGGAGTGGTGGTGAGAAATAGGGCAGCTAACTTGAGTCAGACTTGGGGTTTGCAGAGGCTGCGTGGGATGGATTGCCTTGCCATGCCTGAGAAACCAAATCACAACAGGCTGCCTGGCTCAAGACCACCAAAATTCCTTCTCTCGCAGTGCTGGAGGCCAGACTGTGCCTGTTAGCTCCCCTCCAAACGAAAGCTTGCTTCCTGCTCTCACTGGCCTTTTGTGGCTCTAGGCATCCTGGACTTGTGACCTCTTCACTCCAGTTTCTCCAGCGTTGACCTCCACAGTCTCACATCCTCTTCTATTTTCTTCTTTCTCTTATGCATATTTGGTGCCCAGCCTCAAAATCCAGAGTGACCTCTTCTGAAGAGCCTTAAGTCACATTACAAAGATACTTTCCCCAAATAAAGTCATATTCACAGGCTCTGGGTAGTAGGGCAGAGATCTGTGTTGGGGTGGTGGCAGAAGGCACTATCTGGGTCCCAAGCAGAGGGCAATACATAGAGAGTGGAACACTTTTAATTAGGTTAGGCCAGTACAAATGAGCTGAGGGGACAGTACCAGGAATGAGGGGAGGGGAAGAACTTGAAGGAACCAAGTTCAAGAAACAGACCAGTTACTGTTATGGATTTGTAGCGAGTCACCAGCAGCTTGCTGCAGGGTCCCTGTGGTGGCAGGTACACAAACCAAGGTGGCTGGTCTCCAGCCATGTGGCAGTGGGCTGGTCCCTGCGAGCTCAGTGAGCAGCGAGCTGTGTAAGCAGGCGGC
>LOJH01027455.1:0-18052 GCA_001685095.1 Ellobius talpinus
TGGTATCTCAGCGGCTATTGGCTGAAGGAGTGGAAGGAGCTCCCGCAACACCCATGATCAACTGATAGCCAAAAATATTGAATGGAAAATTGTGGAAATAAAAAAATTAGCTTTAAATTCTACAGTATTCTCTATAGTATCATCAAATCTTGTCCAGCCTTCCTTCAACTCCACTGCAATGAGAATCAATCCTTTGCCCATTGTGTCTACTTTATATATGCTGCCTACAAGTGAACACTCAGTAGCCACCTTTTATCAAATGGACAGCTATGCTGTAACAGTACTTGTGTTCAAGTGTTATATAGACTTACAATTATTCAATTTCATTATTATTTACTGTAACATTTTATTATACATAATTTATAAGTCAAATTTAACCATAAATATGTATGTAGATGAGGAAAACAGCACCAACAAAGAAATTGGTTTAATACTTTTTAAATTTCCAGAACGCCAAAGAGATCTTCAAATATCTGAGTGGAATGACCTCCTAAAAACGAAAAAAGGACCTTAATAGTCACTGTAGTGTAGCTGGTCATGGGAGCTGGAGCCTAATCTGAGTCTCATGGACTGGTCCTGATGACCACTAGCATAGCCTGTTGGTGTGACAGAGAGTATGTGACAAGCCTGTGTATCCCACTTCTTGGATTGGAACCCTGTTTCCCACACACATTAGACAGATGACTTCCACTTATGTGCAGGAATCTTTCCATGCAAGATTCTTGTCAAGAAAATGGGGATACTCATAGTACTTACACCACTTTAAAAGCAAGCATGCAGTTTTTATAGTACTAAGCTATAAAGTTATTTGGAAAACTGTAATGAAATCATCCATGTAACAAAGTGAGATCAAATTTAGCCCATAATAAATGCTCAGGAAATATTGACTCTGACTATTATTTCCTTACTGAGAGCTTTGGGGTAAGTATCTTTCACACATTCTTTTTTCTGTCCTAGGCATAGTTTGTCACTCTCATCTACATTGACATATTAAATTTTATAATGAATATTTCCATTTTTAAGAAGCTATAGGCATTTTAGCTACAGTTCATCTTCTTAATGGGCTTCTAATGAAGAAAATATTAGCTGTACTTACTTGAAAATTATTCTATGTGATTAAACCCAGTGTTCTTGAAAGCTCCTCATCCTTTTCCTCATCATAAACACCTTGGCCACTCTTCTAATGTGATGCATGCAGGGTGAGTCCTTTGTTTATTGATTGGCCAAATATATGCAGGGGGAATGCATGCTACTTCATCCTTGGCTCTTCTGAGGGAGAGTGTTACCATGGTAACAAAGGCATCCTTTGACTCCTATTTCTACACAGAGTTATAGAAATGCTTCTTTTTAAAAGAACAACAATATTTAATGTCGAATCTAAAGTAATTTTTCTCATTGTTTAGGGGATTAGAATTGATTTTCTCTGGACAAAGTTTGTTTGGCTGCCCAAATGCACTGTTTATAGTAATGTGTTCCACCAAATTTCTTTAAAAGCCAGTTAAACACATTTTGTCTTAACTTCTGATCTAATTTCATCATCTGGAAGTGCTTCTTGCTGCACTGTGCCTCTTTTCATTTTTGAAATCCTCCACATTCCGTCTTTGCTGCGTCAGTGCATGGTAGAGAGGAACAGACTGAGACATCCTATTGCTTCTATCTGGGTGGGAGGAAGAACACATGCTCAGAGCTTTGGAAGAGTGTGTGGCTTGTTCTAAAGCAGAGATTTCTCGCTGGCAGCTGGTGGCTGCTTTATGGATCCAGGGGTTCAAAGCCCATTCTTTCCCAAGAGACACCTGTTTTAATTTTTTTCAGATTAAAATTAAATTTTAATTAAAAACAACTTTTGTTATTCTCATTGTAAAAACAATGCCTGATCATTTCAGACGATTCAGAAAAAGTAGATCAACGAAAAGAAAGATAGCCATAGATTTGTTTTTTATGGATAACCTTCATTGTTATTTGATTGCAGGTACATTTGAAGAATTTTGTATTGATATACATTTTATTTCACAAGGTAATTTTGCTGATTTATTGTTATGTAACTTGCTTTATGCAGATATCTATGTGCTGAACCTGCTATGTGTTGAAAAATCCCTTCTAATGCATGAGGTTTGATAGATAAGAGATTCTAGGGTGGCATGTGTTACTTTAACTTGTATTCATTTTTGGGGCATTGAGGCATTAGACTTTACCCTGATCAAAGTTGAATGATAATGAACTTTTTGGTTTGTTAATCCTTTTACATGCTCATCATGAGACAGGATAAAGTGAAATTCATGTTTCTTACTGCAATGGAAGGGATCTAAAGAGATGGCTGAGGGGATTTCTCAGTAGCCTCTACTTGCCTTTATAGAAAGGGTAAAAATGAAACACATTTCTAGTTTCTTCCCTTTGAAATTTGCTGACTTAATATATGAAAAACCTCAAACCAAAGGGCTTGGCATATATTAATTTAATAGCAATGTGGGTGCAGACTGGGAGGTGAAAGCAGAGAACAGAGATGCTCAACCTCCCCAGGTCTAGGGGGTGTGGAACAGCTCTCTTACCTCCTCTTCTGTGAGAACAGACTAAGCACAAGGCTGGAAGTTTAAAACTTCATGTCCAAGTGCAAATTTCTCCTGGACACACTGCTCAGCTCAGGGTCAACCACTCCCCCCATCTCTCTCAGTTTTCCTCTCCGTAATGTTAACATAATAACTCTTGCCCACCTTACTTAAGTTAGGATGATTAACCAGTTTTTGTGTAACCCATTAAATCCCTTGGGTATGAAAGGCAGAGATGTGGGAAAGCGTTCTTACTATTAACTGCTTTCTTAATTTCTAAGCCAGGCTTTGGTGGATGGAGTACTATGGAGAAGACCCTCATCCTACATCATTGTCAATGATCTTGTTTCATTAGCACCGCCTCTGCGAATATCGTTATTTCTCTCACTATAGTATTTACTCTTCAACAGACTCCAACCAATTTATTGAATATACCTATGTGCCCAGAGCCACCTGTACCCAGGAAAAATGTTCATTCCTTCCATAAATAGGTACTGAATAGTTGACATGTATTCTGTTGGACAATGGAGGGTGAATCCAAGATGTGTAATGAGCAGTGTGGTACTTACCTTCTGCATGGTTCCTGAGCTTCTAGATGCCCACAATACAATTATAGTGTGCTAGCCACATAGAAATGTATGGTCAATAAAATATTCCACAGGAGGTGGCATCCATCTGAGAAGCAATCTATAGCCATGGACATATACGGGATAAGGAGTGGAAAAGAAAGAATTGTAGGGAGAAGAGAAATTACTATCAAACCCCAACACTGAGTTCTCATTGAGTAAGAACTACAGGAAACTTCAGAATGATAGGATGCAAGCCACAGAAGGGACACATCTTCAACCCAATCTAGTGATGTTGTTTGTTCAAGATCATCCTTATGATCTAAATGCTAATGTTCTCAATTTGACGCGGTATCTAGTCTGGTCTCTGGATCCTGCCTAGTCTGGACATTCGAAGTAACTGTTCCCTCATTGCACGAACAAATGTGTGTCGGGCTACTTGGTATTTTATATTTCCTCTTGGTTTCACTTGCAGTTGTCTCCTAGTGTTCAAAAGAATTGTCAGTCAAATGGTGTTGCTATAAACATGGAGCGCAAATTCTAAAAGAAAACATTAACTATGCTGTGAGGTGAAATGGCAGGACAACAACAAATCAAACAGAGAGGCACACACCTGCCAGTGGTGATGCTGAACTTCTCTGTTGCCTGGGTACAACTAGAAAGAATGTGTGTGTGCATCTTAGGTTCCCTCTGCTCAATGTTCATTGTACATTAATTTCACAAGCATACGCAATTGAAAATACTGCTTGTAAGTGCACCTCAAAACCTGAATGGAGCAATAAAACTTTATGCAGTGAGAATTATATTAAAGGAACCAGACCCTCGTCTAAAGTGAAAAGAAAATAGAAGCTTGTTAGTAATAAGAACATAGAATAAAACTTTAATCAGCATCAGAGTTAATCACCTCATTTGGTAACTGACAGTTCAATGAAGTTTCTGCTTTAAAAGCCTGGGCAGAGCAGGCTGCCTACTTTCATTTGTCATCTTCTATAAGTTGAGCTATAGTTTGAGAGGGTAGAAAACCTTTCTTGGTGAATTTTACCTCTTTAATCTCAAATGAAAACTGGCACTCCATCTGGATAATGTCCAGTGTGACACATTTGTGGACCCATTCACTACCCAGCCTTACGAATCAAGAACAATGATTAAACACAATCAAGATTTCTGAAAAGCCTTGAGGGAACCACATGGGTTTTTGCATTAGTGATTGCTGTCCTGTTTGTAATATGGGGTCCTTGGAGCTCTGGGTGGGAACTTGAGTTTGACAAAGTGGCATTGGACATTTTCTTTGTGGGTTAGCCGAGTCTGACATCCTTAGAATTGCGGTAGCAAATATGTAAATCTGAGGGATTTAAAAAATGCCTTAAACTAATGAAATTTGTCACTGAGAAGATGAAACTGCATAAGTAATTACTTGGATGTTTGTTTGGAGGAGAGAGTAAAGATAATGATGTTTTGTTGAACATCCATTAAAAGGAAGAGGTTATTGTTTCTCCGATGTGTAATAGATAACAAAAATCTACATAATTATTAATTCCCCATATAGAAATTGAAGTCACTTCTTATAGTATGTAGATGCATAAAGATTGAGAATTCTTGAGACATGAACCAAACACACCTTTAAAGTGATTTGAAATAACCACTGCCCAGAATTGAAAGATATTGATCAGAATAGCAACCACTTTTTCAAAATTACATGCAAAATGTTACAACACTTTAATTAGAGATGTCAAAAATCATCTACAGATATCAACTGGCATTATCATTGTTACAGTTGTCTTTATCTCAGGATGAAATTGTTGATTTGATGAAGCTATCTTTTGCCGTTTCTCCATATCCTTTGAAGGATTTCATCGATGGTGATATTCAGTCATACATATATTCAAAACAACTTTCATTGAGCTCTTCCTTGGTGGCAGGAATCATGGTGCTTACAGCTATGCCCGTGAAGGAGAGAACTACCTGGTACAAATGGCGTTTACATCCTTGAAACTTAGGGTAGTGTCAGACAGTAAGATGTGTAACTGAATCTGAATATAAAGAGCATGCTCAGATAATAGTAAATGCAATGATTCTGATGTGAAATGTTAGCCTGAGAATATCTGGGGTGACTGTAAGTTAGTGTCCAGGGAAGTCCTCTGTAGTCAGTGGCCTCTTAAATGACCTTTGGGATAATGCTCAGGAAATAAGGGAAGCATCATTACAAATTTTTTTCATTAGCTGAAAAACAATTAGCAGGCAAGTCCTCGTAACTGAGCCTGAGAGCATGGAGTGAGATAGGTGGGCAAGAATGGGAAGTGTAACAAATAAGGGATAACAGTTAAGAAGGAGACAGGAGAGCCAAGTAGGGTTGTGTGCTCCTAGAGTCTCTAATAGACTCAGATAAAAAGTGTGCTGTATGTCTGACGAGAGTGTGTTACAATTTTAGTGTCTCTCTTCCCCAATTTTCTCTTACAACTCTCATCGCCTTTGAGAATCTCACACTGTTGTAGTGCTCCTGTCAAACTCTTGGCCTAGGACTCTCTCTCTTTAAAAAAAAAAAAAGCCTTCCAATATCTTACCCAATATCTTCAGAAAACTTCCAGGCTTACGCATCTGATCTGATAAACCAGAGTGAGTGAATTTTAACATTCTTGCATTCTTGTTTCATGTGACTTGTAATGATACCCTTCTAAGATGGAATCCTTTCTTTCAAACACTCTGCATTATTTAGATTTTGAACAATCCTTAGAAGCTACTGTTGTTTAAAATAATTAGAACACAAATGAAGATGTTTTCATCCACCCTACTCGTGTCCAAAGAAACAGCCTGTTTTTGAACTCCTTGACATACTAGCTAGCAATCAGTGAGAATTATTTGCACATTTTTAATCTATCAGTTTAATTCACTAACCCATTTCCACACCAGTTGTGCTACCAACAACTTCACACATGTTTTCATTTCATTCTCATCAGCAATATTTTAAATCAGTGTTTCTCAACCTGTATCATGACCCCTCTGAGGGCTTTGAACGATCCTTTCACAAGGGTCATATATCAGATATTAACATTAAAATTCATAACAGTAGCAAAATTACAATTATTAAGTACAATGAAATTTATTTTCTGGTTGGGAGTCACCACAACTTAAGGAACTCTAATAAAGGGTCACAAAATTAGGAAGGTCGAGAACACTTTACAGTGTGAATCCCAACTTATAGGTGATAGCAAAGATCAAAGATTTGTCTACTTTGCTGCTTCTCATGAACCTGTGAAAAAAAGTTGGGTATGGAGATATAAAAGGCTAGGAGAAACAGTTTACATGGTTTTTAAAAACACATTAATGAGCTATTTAATCAAAATGACTACTCACCCTAGAAGTCTGTAGGTCAGGATTTCAAGCTGACGTCTCTCCAATTTTGAAGCTCTTTATTTATGGCAATACCTTCCTCGTGTACTGTCCAATTGGTTATTTCTCTGATTAACACCCAGAGGATAACTCCTCTGAAAGGAAGAAGTGACATACTCGGGGATGTGGGGCAGATGGGGGAGCATGTCCTCACCATCCTTATTCATTTCTCTGGCCCTGGGGAGTACTTTTTTTTCTGTATCCTCTTGGGAAATCACACTGACTGAATGACAAAATGTTGATAATAATGTTATTAAGAATAAAAATCAAGATGTGCCCAAAAGCCTTTTCAAGATGCATGATTGCACGCACATATCTAAATGCACACACTCACTATAGCTGGTAACACCACCTGTGGACGAGGAGGGTGTGATTCTTACATCCTCTCTATAAGCAAATAAACTTGTTCTGCTGTGTAGTGATATTTCAACCTTGCCATTTACATAGAAAACACTACCAGGGTATCTGTGAGTCATATTTATTTGACCTTATTTACTAAGTGTGTCCCATGTATCTAGTTAGCTGTCTCCTTACTGATTTGGTTACCGGACACCATTATCAATCTATGGAATTGGGGGTTCTCGTGGATGGCTTTTGGGAAATACTAAGAACTTTAAGTAACTCAGTTTTTAAGGGAAAGTTTGTGAGCATACAGCTGTTCTGAGCTCTAGTCGTTTGAGGGCTAATGCGCAAGCTTGCAAAAAAAGAAACATCTCTGATGGTATGGCACTGTTACCTCTGGCTCTTAACGGCAGACAGTAAAATGCGACAGGTGGGAACACAGCTGTATGTCCCCACCAGTACTTATTATACAGCCGACATGACTTTGTGTGGCACTGCAGTTCTTTGAACCTAACCTCTACATAGCACTTAACTCGGTGGAAACTGCAGTGATGATGTAAACAGTGTGCTTAACAGTGTGCTGGGGAAGTGGAAGTGCTCACTCAGTGAGTTCCTTTCTTCATCTCCGGTCTCCTCATACATCTATACATAATCCTTCCCGTCCCCTCACAGAGCCCCCTTCATGTCAGGTTATGCATTTGTACCAAGACTAAGTGGATATTAACCGTCTCATGGGCAGACCTCATTAGTGCTATTCACAAGCCAAGACTAGCAGGTTATGGACACAGATTTCAGAAACGTTCCTCCCAGTGTTGCCCACACTCTTCTTCTGCTATTGCACTGTTAAGTGGTCCTTTGAAAAGCTATTAGCAGAAAATTGCTCATTAAAACTACTTTTAACGTGGAAAAAAACGTTAAAAATCCGTTTTCTATAAAAGCCTGTGAATATACTTTATGCTGTCATTGCACCAGTGTGTATGTGTCTCCTTAACAGCTAGAATGGGGCTCATAAAATAATCTCCCAGGAAATTGGTAGTTTGAGATCATAGATTGATGTTTACCACGCAGCCCTGCAATCGCCAAATAAACATTTGTGTTTTCAGATACACAAGTCATTGGTCGACCTACAAACAAGTATTTTAACTTATCTACAGAATCATTTGCTGCTCACACATCTGTAACTGTCCTTCATAACGAAAGGATCCCACTGTAGGTATATAAAAAGACTTTGCACTTAAGTCCATAATGATTTCAGTAGGGTTCCTATGCTATATGCTAGGTTTATTATTTATTTTTCAGGCAGAACATGACAACAGTTATGAATATTTCAGCTTGACTATATATTATTAATCGTGTTATTCCTCTTCTCCGTTCTAAAGGGGTCCCATCTCATTCAGAATAAAAGTAAAAGCCCTTGAAATGGGTTTCAAGGGTCTTTGATCTTTTTTTAAACTATGTTTGTACCACTTGCTCAGTCTGCTCTAACCACGCTGCTCTTCTTGTCCCAAAGGTGTCCCTGTTTTCTGCCTTTATGCTGTCACTTCTTTCTCCCTCCCATTACCTTCTTCCAGATAAGTCATGAAATGAGGTCCCCACTGCCTTCAAGTCTCTACAGGTTACCCAGCCAGTCCTTGTAAACTAATATAACCCATTCCTAGCATTCATTCTTATAGGCCCTTGCTTAACATTTCTCTGTGACCTGTGTTGTCTGACAAATCCACACCTGCTCATGAGAGTCAATTGCTGTATTTTGAAGATTCTTCTAGGAAATGCTAAGCGTCTAACCATTGAAACCAGCCATTTTAGAAACATTTACAGTCTGTCATTGGCAAAAGCTACCAACGTGGGCCTTTTTTGTTTACCAGAGCACCACAAGGCACATTATAAACTGCCTTGTTCAGATAGTCACTGTTTTCACAGTTAGTGTAAGTTCAGAAATCCAGAGATTGTCTTGTTTCTCTGATGTCACAGATAATGTTTAGCCCAACAATTTGCAGGTGGAATGAGCAATTGTGAAGATAACACATATTAGGGTTGGATGACATTTGTGAAGCGAAGGATTAATCTTTCAATAAATTCTCAAAGTTACTGAATCACAGAATATATTTGAGAACTCATATATCAGGCCTTAGGGATGTTTCAATGACAAAGGTCCCAGCCTTTCTGGAGCTCATACTTTTGTAGTGGTAAGGATAAAGAAACAGTGAAGTATGACAGACAAATAAAAATATTAAAAATCACATTCTGGTACTGCTTATTGTTGGTAAAATACAAATCCTTAGTTCCATCTTAGACAGAGGGGGTCTAGTGCAGGAGTTACTGTCCTTTGGTTTGCATTTCACTGCGGTGACAAACACCACAATCAAAAAAGCAAATTGGGAAAGAGTTTATTTGCAATCCACATCTAACAATCATAGTCCATTATTGAAGGAAGTCAGGACAGGAACTCAAGGACAAACATGGAGGCAGGAAATGATTTAAACAGATGCCACAGAAGAACACTGCTTGATAACTTGCTCTGTAGTCTCATGTTCAGTTGCCTTTCTCACACCTCACAGGTTCACCTGCCTAGTGGTGACATCACAGTTGGATTAATCATTATCATTAATTGAGAAAGTGCCCACACAGACATTACTACAGGTGAATCTGAGAGAGGCATTTAAGTGGAAAAAACGTGTGTCAGGGTGGGCTTGGATAGAGGAGGGATTTGAGAAACAAATAATTCTAAGTGTATTTGTAAAAGTCACATGAACACCCACAATGTATATGCTTCCTAAACACATCACACACACACACACACACACACACACACACACACACTTTATAATTTGAGATACCCTAATAGCCTAATAGTCTGGGGATAATGCTCTTCCCAGTAGCCATAGGTTCTCAGATGAAAAGCCCAATGTCAGGTATAAAATATTTCTCCTCAACTTGTTGGTTAGAGGTTTCCCAGAGACTCCCAAAACAATACAGGCAATTGTAACTGTTCGTGACTGCACTCCAGCACTCCATGTATGTATGACTATTGCTGAAGATATCACAACCAAGTCAGGTCTAACCAGATAAATGTTTTCATACAATACATAGTTGACTGCTGTGAAAAAAGTATATCATTAGCAACCTACCCAGCTGTGATGTGGGATTCTCTCTGTATACTGTGAATACCATTGTTTAATAAAGAATCTGCTTTGGGCCTATTGCAGCGCACAGTGGGGCAAGGCAAGAATCCAAGTAGATAGAGGAGAGAGTAGGCAGAGTCAAGGAGGCACCATGAAGCCACTGGAGGAGACAGATGCAGGAAACTTGCCTGGAGGCCACGTCCTCATGGTGATGCACAGATTACTAGTGATGGGTTGATTTTAGGTGCAAGAGTTAGCTAGAAATATCCATAAGCTAATAGGCCAAGTAATGTTGTAATTAATATAGTTTCTGAGTAATTGTTTTGGGTCTGGGCAGCTGGGAAATGAACAAGCAGCCTCCAACAAGACAGTTTTGAATCTTGTAGACTTCAATATTCACCAGCATGCCTATGAGTTCAGTAGTGCCATGAATATATAGAGATAAACAGTTCTTTCTAACTGGATTGAAGCTTACTCCACAAAAGCAAATGGGAGCCTAGTACTGACCAAGAATCTGTGGTTTGCAGTTCATAGTTTCCAAGGTTAAGCCTATTACTACTTGTTTTGTTAAATGGACATAATTTCAATCTGGCCTCTGAATTCATATCCCTCTATAAGTTAGTGCAGTTCACTGACCTCATCTGAGAAATATTTTTAATCATGAGCAGAAGTTAACTTGGAAACACACAACTTTTCAAGGTCCAGAGAGTAAGTGTAAATGGAGTGTCCAGCCAAAAGTAGGACAACTGTATCAACCCCTTTTCTCAAGGATTTAGGGTCATAGTGGAAGACTGAGCAGGAAGAATTTAATAGCCAGAGGCTAGTCGGAGATAGGAGAGAAACAGTGCCTTCTAAGCATGATGAAAGCAGTAAGTACACTCATGAATTCTAAGCAGCTAAATTTGCCTTGCAAGACCTGCATAAGATCAAGCCAGTCAATATCCCAACATGGATTAGGGAGGGATTTACTGACATGCAATCCTAAATAAAGAGCTTTGAGAGTGACTGACTTTAGGAGAAGGAAGCCACTTTGAAGATGTAATCTCTACCAAATCAAAATTGTTCTAGTTGAAGGTCCCACACCCAGGAGTATAGGAACATCATATATTGGACTTGACACAATGTTTTTGAAGGAAGGAAGTTAGAGATAATGAAAATAAATACATTGTGTCAAGTTGTCAATAATTTAATGAAAACTTATTTTTTAAATTTTAGAAATATTTGCTGTAGAGAAAAAGTCAGCTATGCCTTTCTGTGCTTTCTTATTGCATCATATAAAGATTTTAACTAATGCAAAAAGAGAAGAAAACTCCACATGGAATAGAAAGGGAAAGCAAGTCACTGAATATTCAGCAGAGTCTAAGGGCAAACCATTAGAAATCAGCATAACTGCAAATGAAACCCAATGATATGCCCATTCGCCAAAATCACCATCAACAAAAAAATCTGAGATGGCAATTGAATCCACTTAGTACACATGAATAGATATACTGGAAGAGCTTCTGTTTTGTGAAGAAAATATTAAAATCTACAAAATATAAATAAAAAGTTAAATAAAATATTTAAAATTTAGTTGTATTAAAATTAAATCTTGTGTATCATAAAATACACATAAAGAAAGTAAAAGAGATGCTAGATTGAGAGAATTCTGCTCCACATGTAATACCCAGTGGAATAGAATTCTTAATATATTAAGATTTTTTGCAGTATTTTAGTTGCACTAGTATAAACCTCAGCCCTTTGTTCTCTTCTCTGTAACTTTTCCTCTTGCTGATTTGACCCATCTCAGGCCAACTACGCCTGAAAAGGCATATCAAACTGGTCCACATCTAGCTATGTCCATTCAGATGAGGTGCCTCTGTCCTGCGAGAGGCTCAAGGCAAATTCCAGGCTAGAGCAATCATTGACTCTCTTTTTATCTTCCCTTTACAAACATACTTGGTATCTCCTCTCCCTATTTTAAAAATCTAACCACTTATTTTCATGCACATGGCTAGTACCACAATTCAAGCTACCGGCATATTTTGCCAATGCCCTAAAGCTAGCCTTCTAATTGGTCTCCTTTCCCCATTTTTTGGTAGGGATTTTTTTAACATACACAACTTTTTCATGATCAATGTACACACGGATGAGTTTGAAGACAAGCACATCTCCATAAAAGAAGAAGTATAATCTATGCCATGAGCCTACTTAGCACAATGCAAAGATTCCTCCCACGCTCTTCTCTAGTATTATCTAGTATATTTTGTAATAGGAACACTTAACATAAGATATCATCTTACTAATCTTTTCTGTGTACAATTCAGATTGTATAACTCAGCTCCTAGCAACCATCATTCTGCACCTGCTCCTGAGTTTGACGATTTCAGAATCATCTAGTAGCATTTGTTCTTCTGTGTATGAAGCATTTCATTTAGCAGAATGGCTGCCAGATTTGCCCACATTGTCATCCAAATGCCAATATTTCCTTTTTTAACTAGTTATTTTTTTAGTTACATTACAAAATAATGGCATTAATGAAATATTTTCGCACATGTGTCTGATCATACCTTGTTCATATTTGTTCCTTTACTTTGCTGTCTTTTACTTTACCCCCTCCTTGCCGGTTCCCTTCCCTCCCTCCCCATAATAGCCGCACTTCTATTTTCTTTAGTGTGTGTGCCTGTGTTACTCTAGATTTTACATATGAAAGACAACATCAGTAATTTTCTCCTCCTTCCCATATTATACTTGCTTGTTCCTCATGTCTTCATTTATACCCCTTTCTTCCTCCTGATAGTCAGTTTTTGACTTTCATATCATATAAATGTTATTCAAATCTAGATTCTTCAATGAGGGAAAGGGGGTTATTTCCCTTAATATAGTTATCTACACTCCCTTATTTTTTCTAGAAATAGCATAATTTCATTTATCTTTATGGCTGAGTAAAATAATAAGTATATTACCAGAAGTTGTATAGCTGCATCATATTATAGCTCTATTTTCAATTGTTTTGAGGAACCTTCATACTGATTTCCATCATACACCATCTACACCAGATTGCGTTCTTACCAGCAACAAAAAAAATGATTCCTCTTTCCCAACATCTGCATAGTTCTTTCCTTGCTGATAGCCATTTTGATAAGGGTGAGCTGGGATTTGAAAATTATTTTGATTTGCCTTTCCTTAAGAGCTAAGAATTTTGATATTTTCTTGATATTTTTGGCTACTTGTGATTCTTCACTTGGAACTGTATATTCAATTTATTAGCCCTTTTATTGACTACTGTGTTTTCCTCATGATTTTGCTTCATTCCATAAACTCTCTTTTCGTTTGGTCATTATTCTTTGTACTATGCGGAACTGTTCTAATATTCATAATGCTGTTTGTCAATTATCATAATTATTTCTTAAATTTTTTAATTACTTTCAGAAAATCTTTGCTTAGGCCTATGTCTTGAAGTCTCTACCCATTGCTTTTCCCTAGCATTTCCGGGGTCTCATGTCTTACTTTAAGGTATTTTTGTCTAGTTTTGCACAAGGTGAGGGATATGGATGTAGTTTTATTCTTATACACATGAATGTCCAGTATTACCCACTCCACTTAATATATGTTTCTTGGAATGCATGCTTTGAGAATGTAGTACATTTACACATGAGTTAGGCTGCACCCACCCTTCACTTAACACATCCAGCCCCTCCCAGATATCTCCGTCACACCCACCTCTCAACTCTATGTCCTTTTTTGTGTTTTGTTTGAATGACTCACTAAGTGTAAGGCCACCCATGGAAGCATGAGCAATCTACCAGGAGCCACACCCCTGAGGAAAATGATTTTATTCCCTCCAGCAGCCATCAGATGCAAATAGCTAAGGGCTGTGGGTGGGTGGGACCTCATGAGCCCTCCCCTTCTCTAGGTTGGAATTTTGACTGACTTGATTTTGTACCTGCAAATTCAGCTTCTGGGAGTTAATGTGTGCAACCGCCATGTCATGTTTTTATGACACTGTTTTGAGACAGACAATTATGTGATGTTTTTTCTTTCATCAGACAGCTCACCACTGCCAGTAACTTCAGTTCCAGCTGATGTAAATCTCTCCTCTGGGCCTCATGAACGCCTTCACTCATGTGCACCTGATTCCACACAGAATACACATGCAGACACATAACTGATCAACATAAAATAAGAAAACTAACTGGTGATAATTTAGAGAGTAATTTGTTAGGCGCATGCGGTCCATTTAGCATAATAACAGAAATAACTTTAAGCCTAGAGCCTCTAACCTCCACGCCACGCGCTTTTGACTGGGTTTATAGTACCACACATGTTTTCCTTCTGGTGGAGAAGGCATCAGATCTAATCAGAAAGCCATTGTTCACTCCATAATGAACTTGCCACCATTCCATCAGTGGGCATATGTTGCCTGGCTAATCAGAATTGTTGCCCAAAGGATCCATAGATTAGTAAAAGTACTGAAGACAATTTTCCCTCTGCCTCAGGGCAGGTTTAGGTTTTGTTATTTTGTTTTATTATTTTTACCAAACACAAACTAGATGAAAATGGGTCTTCAAGAAGTACTGAACAAATGAAAGTGAGTGATTAAACAGAAAGTGCACAAGTGATAGTAACAGTTCATTGAACACAGTACCCAAATGAGCAATAAACGAAGGAATTTCTGTTCAACCTAGTAATAATCAGCAAAAAGAAAAGCTAAATCAAGTCCACATTTGTCCCTACAGGGTGGGAACAACAAATTAAATTTGATAAAAGAAATAGTTGGCTACAGACAGTATAAGTAGTGACAGATAATCTTGTTTAAATATAAATTTTGACAAATACTTACAAGTTCATTTCAGTAGTAGTGTCTAAAATGATCCCTCTCTTCAACCCGGCTGTCTGATTTCCAGGTGCCTTCCCTAAATAATCATTCTCACATGGAGGAAAAGATATTATTCTCACAGCTAGCAGTGGTGAAAAAAATAAAAAGGAAAGAAGTGGAAGCCATCTAAAACTTTCAGTAGGAAAAATATAAATAAACCGGGGTTTGGTTTATTCATACAATGACGTTTTATAAATCTCAGAAACTTAAGGAACCAGAACGACATTTATTAGCATGCATTTTAAAGCACAGTGTGAAGTGAAAGCAAATGGATGGTTATATATACTGTGCAAGCCTATTTGAATATCTTTCAAGACATTGCAAAAAAATTTATATTTCATATGGCTTTACATATATGTATTGAAATATAAAAATGTATGGAACTGTCAGTGCTTAAGTGGGGTGACATTTGGAGGGAAATAAAGAAATATTTGGGTATTATGTCTTTTGTGCTATCATGTATTAGTAGCTTAAAATATTTTTAGTTAATATGATAACTTGATATCTATTTGATCTGTAAGGGAAAATCTTTGCAGTTTCTGTTTCATACACACAAATTATAAGGTAAAATTTTAAGAATAAACTTTTAGCAAATATGAATAAGAGATAGTTTGGATAATAATGTGCAGAAGCAACAAGGAAAATATCAAATCTGGGAGAGGTGAAATCTGTTTGTAAGAAGGGTAGAAGACCTTTGAACAAGGGTGAAACAGATAATGTAAGAGAAAGGATAGCAGAGTAAAATTTTGATGATAGTTATAGGAAGTCAAAACAGACACATAGGCAATTATTAGTTATGACAAGTAGTCATAACTTCTAAGCTAGTCTTTCTCAGAAAGAAGAGATCTTGAGGCTTGGTTGGGAACAATAAAGGAGACTCAAGCAAACAATATGCTCAGCAAAGCAGAAGATAATATGATAGGGGACTACTTACAGCAAGCAAGGCCATCAATTGCTTCTGCAATTTGGGTAGATCAGAGAAGACCGAACATTTTCATGTCTGTGTAAGAAACAAAGCTGTTGCTTTCCCAGTCATCTGTAACTGCCAGGAGCATCATAGCAAAATGTGGCGCAAGAAAGTTGTTTATATTATTACAGCAAGCAAGTAGAGAAGGGGAGAAGGAAGGAATTGGGACAACTTGTAACCATGGCAATCATAGACATGCCCTTTGTGATGTGGCCAACCCTCTAGTTCCTGCTATGTCCCGGTAATGCTGTCAAGTTATACATCCACCAATAGATAAATCTTCACCCTCTCTGAGAAGTGGATGCTGGATAAGGTGAGGGAAATGTTGGGAATGGTGGGGGGGGGGTAGAGAAGGAGGAGAGGAAGAGGGAACTGGAATTGGTATGTAAAATTAAAAAGACTGTTTAAAAAAAACAGAAGAAAAACAAAAGAAAAATATCACTGATTTTATCAGCCTTCACGAGCCAGTGACCCCTGATTCAGCAACTGAAAACCAAGACTTTTACAATGACCCATCTCAAGGATATATTTCTTATAAAAAACATAATAAAGAAATCATTCAGGTTGAAAACCAACTGATTTGTGAAAGCAAAAAGAAATTAGAAGCCACAAATGTGCGGTATTTATGCAAACATCAACAAAATGGCCAAACCTGACATGAAGATTTGAAAATTAAAGGTGAGAGATTCCAAGATCCAATGGAATGAGGTAAAAATAAAAAAAAAGTTAAAGATACCAGGGAGGTGAAGTTTTGATGAGTGAAATTTGACAATGTCTGGGACACCTCTATACAAGAGCAGACCTGTCAGCAGTCAGAGGCAGATGAAGGAGGGACTGAGACAGTCCCACCCCCTCACTGCTGAACAGTTTCCTACCATTAAACTTGGAGAGAGAGTGGGTATTACCTTCATTTGTGTACCCACTGTTGACCACACCAGACTCTAAGGAGGATTCCAATGAAATGGTAACACTGGTGGCTCTGGCTAAACTAAATTGCTCTAAACTAGCCCCAAAGTCATAACTCTTTGAAAGGACCTTGTACTAATGAGGGAGGGTTGATGGGGTGGGAGGGAAGAAAATGGGGAGGAGGAAAATCAATGTTTTTTTTTCTACTGGAAAATTAATATTCTGATTGTTCTAATATACCTAATAATTATACAACACTCATGCTGTAGCACACTAAGGTCATTTTACAAGTGCTATTTAGACTGAGACTTAAAATATTAAAAAGAAACTTGAGGTTTTAAATTTTGGATAAGTTGTAAGAAACTAAAATATTGTGTCAAGAAATGAAAACAATAGTCAGGCAGTGGTGGCGCACATCTTTAATCCCAGCACTCAGGAGGCAGAGGCAGGTAGACTTCTGTGAGTTTGAGGCCAATTTGGCCTACAGAGTGAGTCCCAGGATAGGGTCCAAAGCACAGAGAAAAACCCTGTCTAAAGAAAGACCAAAAAACAAAAAGAAAAAATAAAGAAAGGAAAATATGTGTTAAGATTAAGATAGCAAAGGGTATCAGAAGTGATGTGGCAGAAAGAATTAATAGGATTCTTATCAATTCACTCAGAAGAGAAGATTATTGTTATTTTAATAACAAGGATAAATAAAAACTATTAGTTTATTTAATGGCCTTACAATTATTAAACGCCTTATAGGATTGAAATTTATCTGCATTGATAGTTTACAAATCTAATTAATTTGTTAGAAATTATCTTTGACATTTCTCTGTGTAAAAACTTTTATTATTTCCTACTAATCAGGTTGTTTTCAATTATTTTTAATATCACAAAATAATGCAAATACTTATGCTAAAATACATTTTGTTATGTACATATTGGAAAATATCTCTAGGGCATTTATGTGAAAGAGAATGCCCTGGGTTGCAAGTTATATTTTCAACTTGAATGTACACGTTCCAATATATGTATACAGATATAGATATATAGAAAAATATTTATGAATATAAATGTACATGTATATTTATATATGAGAAGCATATACAAACATATGAGAAATGATTTTTATAAAATTTTAAATACATTAACCTACAGATATTCATATAAGCTAAATATTAAATAACTTTATCAAATAAGAATAAATATAAAGAATGGTTTTAATCTAAGAAGTGGGAACTAGGTACTTACTCATTTTTTTTATCTTTTTAATTAAAAATTTCCACCTCCTCCCCTCCTCCCATTGCCCTGCCCCTCTCCCAACTCCCCATCCCCCTCCCTCTCCAGTCCAAAGAGCAGTCAGGGTTCCCTGCCCT